>CM035211.1:3794953-3805376 GCA_020233015.1 Callinectes sapidus | reverse complement strand
ACGAGAGGAGAGAGAGAGAGAGAGAGAGAGAGAGAGAGAGAGAGAGAGAGAGAGAGAGAGAGAATTTCGCAATTTGGGTACTCTGACGATTTTCGCTTGTAACTGTTATCATCTTCATAGCTTGTTGTACGTGTATCGACTTGTTCGTCTTTCAGTTGCCCAGCCTCAACACTTCCGGCCATGAAGCAAACCAAAGGATAAACCACCACTTCTCAGTCTCCAGCCTTTACACTGATGTCAACCTGCTGAGGGAGCCACACCAACAACACCTCCCCCCCCCACTCCCCACCCCCCGCTGCTCCACCTGCCTCACCCACCTCCACACTCACCCCTCACCAACCCTGCTACTATAACCACGTATCTCACACCTACCTTGATGATACGCCATGCTGCTGATGTCCTCTCCTCCTGTGCACTATCCAGTAACACCAGACACCACACCACACCAACACCAGGTACACCAAACTATCCGACACGCTGGCAACTCAAAGACACACACTACAACCTCAAGATTCAAGTTTTCAAGTGGATATTTCGTTATTCCATGTTATTTCATTCAGTAAAGCTTCCTCGCCCTCACTGCTTATTGGGAAATGTGCGTCACTGTTTTATGGACACATGGTAGTCACGGTTTGATTGGTTTATACAGTTTCAAGAAGTTTGTGATGAAAAATAAGAGGAAAACTCCAATTTACCTCACTGCCACGGAGTATAAACACTGGTGACCTTGAAACTCCCGCCTCAGGTAAACTCACCTGGGAACACACTATTACTACTCAATTTATACAACACTCTCATACATATCATATTATTAGTACTCTAATGACTGTAGAAAACAATATAGTACCTAATCATAGACACACAAGCTATAGAACGGCACTCGGAACTACTTCGGCCCTTTTTTCAACCAACGACAGCAAGCTCTAGTATAAAAAATTACTGGTGATTTTTGCACAATAAATAGAAAATAATCCATAAGAATCAGTTTAAACATTAGTGTAGCCTATTACTTAAGTGCCGAAATGGGGCTGATAGTGTGAAGCAAGGCAAGGCAGTGGTGGTGGTTGTCGCCGGTCAGCTGTGTTGTGGGGACAAGATGGTTGCCACCAGACTTGTACCCTTATTACGCACTGCGGTCCTCCCTTCACTACGGCGGGGACTGCACACCTCCTCCCCCAGACCTTCAGGCGGAGTGTGAGTCCTGAGGGGGTGGCCAGTGGCGTCTATGGGCTGTGTTTGGGGTTGAAATGTGATGCTCTCCTGCCCTTGAGATGCACTATTCTGGTTGTCCCAAAATACGTAGAGTTTTAACCCTTTTTCATGTGCAACTTCTCTATTTAATCTCATTTGTAAGTCTACAGGGCTGGGCCTCCTTTCCGACCATTACAAAAACAATGCCAAGTGATAGAGTGGCTTCTTCAGAACATGCCTGTGATAATGTTATTTTTAATGTGTGGATGGCTGTTGTAAGGCCTTAGCTGTTAAAGAAATATTGCCGTGCTATTTCATATGACAATAGGTTAGATGTGGTTAGTTTGTCATCAGGTTTTTTTTTATTGCATTTTTTTTTCTTGAAGGATTTTCCAAAGCGGCGCATTCTGGCCTTAGAGTTTTCCCCGGATTACCATATATCACTTATTTTGTCCTTAACCCTCCAAAAGCCCTGATCCCCCACAGTTCCCCAAGCCTGCTGGGGATGCTGGGGGGGGGGGGTGAGGTGGAGGGAAAAGCAAGGTCCAACCCTGTAGTTTTACCGTCTCTTGTGGTGTTGAGTTAGCATTGAGTAAGGAGAGGTGTGAGAGTAACGCAAGGGAGTGGAGCACAGTCCTTGAGATAACACTCCTCCAACCTGCACAGGATGCATTTCCCTGTTTAGTCCATATAAGATATTATGATAATGAAAATCTGATCTTAAGCTGCACTCTTGGTTAGTCTGACATCAAACGCTGCCATTAATCTCATTATTGCTATTGTATTTTGTGCTGGTTACTGTCATTATAATAAAGCTTCAATATTTGTAGAAAGCTTGTAAAGACATAACCTTTACCAAACCACACCTTAAGAACTCAAAATGACAATGTTTTGGCTTCTAATTTTTTTGCGTGTGTTTTGTACGAATATGTTGAGATTTTGACAATACACATTTGCTAACTGCTGATTAGTGAAGTAAATTTTTTTAGATTATTATTTTTAAATAACTTTGAAAATCATTTGTGTACCAAAGAGTTTTCACTAATGTTAATCTGCTTCTGCCAATTTTGAATCCACTAATATGATTCTTTGCAGTTTTTTTCTTGATTGATTCCTGCACATCTCCATCATTCAGTGAGGCAGGCAGGCATATGAGTACATCACGTGTACCTTGACAAGATGTGATTGGATGCTGCAGTGTAACTGTATGAGGCAAAAATAGAGCTTTAAAGTCATAATATCACAGTGAAAGTGAATTAATTTAATAAAACTTTATACTTAGTGGTTGGCATTAGTATCTGGTAATTA
The DNA here is from genome assembly GCA_020233015.1 of Callinectes sapidus. Classification (NCBI taxonomy): domain Eukaryota; kingdom Metazoa; phylum Arthropoda; class Malacostraca; order Decapoda; family Portunidae; genus Callinectes; species Callinectes sapidus. The sequence continues at coordinate 3,802,877 of CM035211.1, read as the reverse complement.
AGTTGTGTCTGTTGCTTGTGATGTGCAAATTTCTGTTGTTGCTGCTGGTGTACTTATCCCTACCCTGCCTTCCAGATGGACGTACCGGACTGCCCCCGCACCGCCCTCTAGGAAGGTGACCCTCAAGGCGGAGGTAGTGAGTTCCATCATGTGGTGGTGGATCCTCTACCACTTCATGACTGACTATGAGCACATCACGGTGAGTGGCAGGCTTTGTGTTCTCCTTTTTAGTGCGTGCGTAAAAACTGGACATTTAGCCTCTGAAAAAAATTGTTTTTAATTGTTTCTTAAAAATACTTTTTTCTGTATATCTAGTACCTCTCCTCATCTTTCTATCTAGCAGTACGTAAAGTATAAAAGTACTGATTGGTATTTACTGCTAACACATATGTACCGCAACACTGCTCATCTTGGTTCATAGCATTCATAAGCTGTTCTTTTATAATGTACTCTGAAAGTGCATCTCTGCCTGTGGTGGCACAGACTTGATTTTATGAGTGCTTATGGAGACTCCTACTATCCCCTGGACCTCCAAGATGAAGGCTGAATGGAAAGTGTATTTAGCAGGAAGCACATTCTCAATCGTCAGATATAAATGTGATCGGATAATGGTCAGCTACTGACAGTACAGTGAGTCCTCCTTATACAGTAATTCTTTATTCAGTAAATTCACATTTACGGTATTTGGTAATTGCTACTCTTAATTCTATTTACGATAAGAAAAATCACAGATACGGTGTCCGCTTTGTTTTCTTTACACCGTTCTGTACCACACCATGCGGCCACCACAACAATTAGTCTCTTCCCACGTTTCCCATTGAACACAAGTTAAATAAATCCTTACGGTGTGTTTTTTGTGGATATTATGATCATGACACACAGTGACGCACCCGTAATGGCCACAAAACATTCTGCAGACACTACTGGAGTTGAAAAGGTAAAGTGAAAGAGGAGTAGTCTGACATTGGAGGTAAAATTAGATATTTGAAGAGGAAAGAGCAGGGAGAAAGTTTGTCTGCCATAAGTTGAAACATTTTTTTATGTGACTATTTTCATGTATTTTCATGTCTGTAAGGGTGACTTCTGACCTGCTGGAACACATATCCTATTGTTACATGTTATAATGGGTTCATTATACAGTAATTTTGATTTGCTGTAGGGTTTTCAGAAATGCATATATACCTTATATGCATATGTGTCCAAAGGCTGGTTTACACAGTGCTGCTTTTGATGCTAGATGTGAGCTTCTTTTGTTGCCAACTTATCTTTCTCCCCAAAGCAAATTTTAAGCTGATAAAGACTCAAAGCAGTTAGCCATTTATAATGTTGATAAAAAATATGAATTTGCTAGTATTTTGAGGCAGTTTCAGGCATCATGTCATTGGTGGAGGCTGTGCTGCAAGCCACTGTTGCTCTTTGTACAGGGATGCTCTAAATTAGAATCTTATGCTGTTATGAGAAAATGGCCAAGAAAAAAGACTGTTTAGGTATGAAAGTGGATAGGCAGAAGGCAAGCTGAAGGAGCATCAGATAATCTCCTGAAGGAACTGGCATTGGAGGACACAACTACATATTCCTGAGAGTAATGAAGCTGATATGCAAAAAGTTTGAAGAGTTGAGGATGAAGATACATTCTTTTATACAAAATGAGGGATCCTGTGATGTGGCTTGCTGTTCCATCTTGGACCAAACTATAAACTACTGAAACACTAGATGGGAGCAGTAAAGCTGAACTTGGTTAATCTAATCACTGTGAATAAAAGCAACACTGTATAAACCAGCCTTAAGATCACTATGTTCAACCACAGATATCACAGCCACCACCTCCATAATTATTTGAATTTGGTTTATTACAAGGCATGCTTCATGTGTGGCATTTTGCCTCCACTATTCATCTTCTCAGTTCTTCAAACTAACATTTTGGATTTGAAATACAAACAAACCATCATTTGCATTATACAAAACACTTGGATTGTTGTGGTGAATCTGTTATTATCTTCCATAAATACCAGCTTTGACTGAATTGGCAGGTTACACATCTTCTACAGCCTTGTATGTATTTCCTGTCAGACTGGTGCCATAAAGGACACTCTGATGACAGGACAGGCAAAGTCCACTGGGACCTTACTGATCCCTTTTATTTTGGCTGATAATGCATTAGATTTGCCTTTATGATTGTTCCAGCCAATGACATTGTATAACCTAATTTTCTGTTTCTTTTGTGCTCCAAAATGAGATATGAAAGCAGTGCTAAATTAAAGGAATGAACACATGTCTACTTACACATTACATGTATGAAGTTCATATAAATTTTTCATCTGGACAAGAGTTGCTCAGAATTTAAAATGTGTGTCAGTCACCTATCCAATGGTGCCACTCCAGGTGGTCATGCCTCTTGAGTCTCTATGCAGCTCCCTTCCCATACCAAGTAACTCCCAGCAAAAGGCATTGACTTGCTGCAGCCATGAGTTCTGTGAACATCCCCTTGATCTACTCCATGCTGGGTTATCCATTTTGGAGACAACCCAATGAACGGAATCAGTTTCCGGGTAGCGTGCTACGTGCCCATGTAGCCACAGTTGGCATTGAAAGACCATGCTGGTGATGGGCCTCAAATCAGTCTTGCATAAAGAATCCCCCAAGAAAGAAATCAATGATATTTTTTTCAAATTATGATGCACACACTCTGTAGTATCCAATTCTTCATAATACATATAAATATTTTTTTAACCAATTTCAAAAGCCATCCATACAGCTGCAGGGAAATATTCTGTCTTGTCACAGCTGATAGACAGGACAGTGAGAGCTAAACTTGAGGATAGGGGACCATTCATATCCTGGCTGGTGAAGTGTCAGACTCACATTGATCACTAAGAGTCCTACCTCAAAGTTGGATTCAAAGCAACAACCTTTGTGTCAATCTATCTGAGCTCCAGTTCAGTTTTACAGTGTTTCCATAATGTTCTGAAAGGAATATTACATTACATTGAATCTTTACTTGTCATGTGATTTTGAGGAACTAAAGTAAATAAAATAATGACAAAAGCTATAATAAACACAATAATCATAATAGATATCTGAATATCAACTTTGAAAATATTTTCACTACAAGATCATATTTATCACTACTCCACTTTCTTTTCCCAGGGACTGCAACTTCAGTGGGCTTTTTTGTTTTATTTTTTGTTGCCCAAGGCTGCCTCCCTTCTATATAAAAAAATTACAATTTGTCAAGAATGTTTCCTTATGCATTGAAGTAACTTGGTGTATCCTTGCTTCCAAAGGGTGAATTTCCCTACCCTGACCCTTCCCTATGGACTGATGAGGAGCTGGGCATCCCCCCTGATGATGAAGACTGAGGCCGGACGTCACTGCCTTGCCCTCCATCTCGGTGGCCTGGTGACTCTAGGCACTGTGCTCACCAGATGATGTTGGCTCCTTAGGGGTCTGTTTATAGTTGTAAAGTTTTGATTCAGTGGTAATAATAATGATTTCCTTGGGTAGGGAGACACTGTTGTTGAGTCACACTGTTCTTACGTTCAGAACCCAGACTAAAGATATGTTTCTTTATTGAACTCAGTCTCTAAAAAGCAGCTTGCTGAAATGTATGTGGTAGTGAGAGTTCAATTTTGTATGCTTAAATTATGAGTGAATGACTGAAGACTTTGAACTTGTGTAAATAAAAGTCTCTATATTATGTATGATATTTTTCTGAACCATTGGTCCCGTTTGCATCTGGATTATGAGTAATTTATTTTGAATAGACATCAGAAACCTTTTATTCTACAGCTACATAATGGTGCACCATTGTAATGTACATTTTATATAGCCCTGTATTACTCTTCAGCCATCAGACTGTATTGCAACCTTTACATTTTGTGCATATGTATCACACTTCACTAGCTGGACAGACTTTAAGCCTTTATATTTTTAACACATTACTGAGTCAGTAGGTCCCTCTGCAACTTCTATTTCATTCAGCCTTATCAGCAGGGGTAGGGATGCAGTACAATATTTTTTTGAGTTATCAATCTTGGAGGCATTTTTAAACTATATGCATAGCAATTTTATATAATAAGAGCAGTAATGACATCAGTATGAGTAAATAACTACAAGATGTGAAACCATTTAACTCGAAGATAACATTGTCATAGAATTTCATTTAGCCTTTCAGAATGCATTGTCAAATTACTTTTCCGTTTATATGTATATACTATTACTTTGCACTATATATAACCCCTCGCTCATAAAAATAATGAGGGGAGGGGGCTTCAATCACTTCAGCCCTCCTGAATCTGACATTGCTCTCTCTCTCTCTCTCTCTCTCTCTCTCTCTCTCTCTCTCTCAGCTTATGCATGGGTGGGCTGCGACGAACACCAAACACAGCCCACCATACCCCCTTTCGAACTGACAAGAAGAAACAAGTTGCCTTGCCTTGTTACCCAGGGTGACCAGCGGCAAATTTCGAATTTCCCAAAACTGACTCGGAAAAAAATCCAAGATCGACCAGAAATTCCCAAGATTAAAAAAAGACAATAAATATGTAATTAACAAAAAATAGGGTATGAAATAAGATGAAATCTTAACTTAGTATTACTGCAGATATACACAAGTTGGGGGTTCATCTGCTTCGCTCTCAATGGCATCCCCCACAATTGGATGCAGTGTTGCCACCCTCTCCTCCTTCTCTTGCCGTTCTTGCTCAGCACATCAGTATTCTGCGGTAACACTGCCCACTTTTTCCGTCTCTGATGAGGAATGCTGATCGCTTGTTTGGCAAGAAGTCTGTTTGACGAGGTGGACACACAAAGCCTGTTTGTTTGTTTTGTTTTTATCATGTTCAGCTGCGAAAATACTCGTTCCACACATGCAGACGAATGTGGAAGAGCTAACAGGCCGCACAAGGATTTTTCAGCCATTCTTCATTAAAAGATTGCTGGTACCATTTCCTCTTCTTTTTAGGTGGAGTACTGTATCCACTTCCTTCAGGTACAGGATCGTCGCTATCACTCATGATGCACCCGGAAAAGGGGTAACAAAACCCCACACAGACTTATGCAAGCGTCTCAAATCGTGAGCCCCGCGAGAACTAGTGCGTACCGGCGTGTAAGGATTACTGACGGCGCGCCGCCGCGACCGGCACCCGGACACCTTGCTCTGAAAGCGTCTTATACACGGCCTGTACGTATCTGCCTATCTGACTCTACGAGTATGAAGGAAAGAGCAAAAGAGATTAAATGGGGAGTTCAATGCAGGAATAATTATAGTCTAGGAAATGAGAAGAGGAAAGACAGAGTGAGGATGTTCAGTGGCAGAGGGAGTGTCACTGAGGAAGAGAGAATGGCTGTGTACACGGAGGTTGTGTCCTGCTGATGGACAGATGGAAGGATAGAATTTATGATCGAGTAATAACAACTTTACTATCAAATTTTAGGGAGATCACTAGTCAAACAGTAAAGAAAACATAATCGTTAAGAAACAAACAAGACAGCAAATAGTTTACCTTGTCCTTGCCTGTCCCACCACGGCACAGCAGACATCAAGACCTGGCCAGTCACGGGGAACAGGAGGGACGGTGGAGGCGGCGCTGGGGAAAAATGGGAAGCAAATTAATAATGTTAATAAGTAAACAGTATTCACATAGATAGCTGATTCTGTTTCAACACGAGAAAATAAGGGAAGATGCATGAAGATATCAGACCTGCATGTGGCAGCTCCAATATCAAACATAAATATACCAATAGATTTCCACCAATTATCTCCAGCCTATTAACTCTGCACACACACACACACACACACACACACACACACACACACACACACACGACGTATATACCAGAAAATGCCTCAATATACCATTAAAAATCATATTACAATGCTAGATATGAACTTACTAGTGTCTTTGGGTGGACAGCGTAGCGGAGGTGAAGGGGCCGCCAGTCACCAGGTTGACAGCGCAGCTCCTGGCCACCAGCCTCACGAGCAGCAGCTCCTCACCGTAATACTTCTCAAACCTGCAGGAAAGAGCACAAGAGATTAGATGGGGAGTTCAATGCAGGAATAATTATAGTCTAAGAAATAAGTAGAAGAAAAACCGCATGACGATGTTCCTCCTCCTCCTCTTCCTCCTCCTCCTCCTCCTCCTCCTCTCCTCCCAGCAACACAAAGGGCCATATACAAAACCATAGCAACACATTCCAACACTTGTTATGGAAAAACTCATGGAATACAAATGTTTCAGCAAAAAACCTTTGGAGAGAGAGAGAGAGAGAGAGAGAGAGAGAGAGAGAGAGAGAGAGAGAGAGAGAGAGAGAGAGAGAGAGAGCTCATTCAGTTACAACACAAGAAGTGAAGGGAAGAAGATGCTACAACAAGATATCAGATCTGTATGTGAAAGGTCCTGTAGCAAACATTAATATACTAAGAGATTTCTAACTATTATCTATCTCCAATCCATTGATTCAGCACACACACACACACACATACACACACACACACACACACACACACACACACACACACACACACCTCAAAATCCCCGAAAAATAGCTTCACAATGCTAGTTATGGAGAGAGCCAATATAACAGTATTACAGCATCACACACACGCACACACACACACACACACACACACACACACACACACACACCTCAAAATCCCCCAGAAATAGCTTCACTATGCTAGTTATGGAGAAAAAAAAAGAAAGAAAGAAAAAGAAAATAACGCTCAAATATGGAAGACAAAAAAAGTTGACTCAACTCCACTCAGCTCGGCTCAGGTCGAAATTAAAGGGTTGAAGATGAAGGAAGGAGAAGGAATAGACAATGAAAGAGAAAAAAGAAGGCAATACAAATTTGAGACAAAAGCGAGGTATCTACTACTATTTTTACTTTTACTACTACTACGGGTCTTATACACGGCCTGCCTATCTGACTCTACGAGTATGATACGCTGCCTTCCCGTTCCAGTCTCACTCTGAACGCGTATATACACATAATATGCATTACATAGAGATCATTACTGAGTATATGTTTGTTTCTTTTCTTAAGAGATTCCTTGTGAAAAAAAATACATAATTGACTTGAAATACACAATATAAAGTTAGACATGAAATATCCCAAGATTTGAGGCATTTCTGCAAAAAATTCCCAAGATCCCAAGATGAAGTTTGAAATCCCAAGATCTTGGGAAAAAATCCCAAGCTCTGGTCACCCTGTGTTACCTTGTGTTCAGTGACAACACACACACACACACACACACACACACACACACACACACACACACACAAAATATAAACATACTGACGCTGGTAGAGGAAGCGGATGACACACACACACACACACACACACACACACACACACACACACACACCGGTATTCAGGAATCATGCAATAATCTGATGAACAAACATGACATTTAAACATTTCATTTCCCCACTCTATACATTGGAGAGAAAATTACCAAGAAGAAATAAATAGGTTAACAAAAAAGTAAAACAAAAATGACATCATGATGAAGTAGGAAAATATGCACAGGTGAATGGTTGAGTCGATCTATTCGTTCGGTTCCGTTTTTCTTTTCCTTCTGTGAAACGTTTACGAGTCAAGTTGCGTAATGGGAGACGGCACTGACGGCATCCTTATTATTTTCCTTCTTTGTTGCTTGTTTCATGTTGCCAAACTGTAATGTATTTCTATTATAGTTTTTTTTTCATTACTATCAATCATCATTATTATCGTTATTAGTATTATTATCATTGTTATTTTCATTATTGTCTTCTTCTTCTTCTTCTTCTTCTTCTTCTTCTTCTTCTTCTTCTTCTTCTTCTTCTTCTTCTTCTTCTTCTTGCCTTATTTCTGTGAACAGGTGTGTCGGACACACACACACACACACACTCTCTCTCTCTCTCTCTCTCTCTCTCTC
>CM035211.1:3763108-3774445 GCA_020233015.1 Callinectes sapidus | reverse complement strand
AGAGAGAGAGAGAGAGAGAGAGAGAGAGAGAGAGAGAGAGAGAGAGAGAGAGAGAGAATGAAACCACCATGTTGTCATATGTAGCACTATATGAATAAGACAAGCTATTCATAAGTCAAAGTTCATAATACATAATATTTTTTTTGGCAGTTGGTGACATCTCTTATAACACTTCACGAAGAGTTACTTGTCTAGTTGCTCCAACACTCAAGTCTTTTCACTGCACTTGTATCATACGTAGCTACTGGCGAGAAAAAAAAAAAAAACATAATATAGTAAAAGTTAGACATGCTACTGAGTTCCGCTGTGGTGGTGTTGATGTTTTGGTGGTGGAAGTGGTGATGGTGGTAGTTGTGTTTGTTGTAGTGGCGGCAATGGCATGATATGAACTAAAGTTTTGTCGGTAGCGATGGTGATGTGATTTCCTGGCACTGTGTGATACCGATGGAGCGTGCGGGCGTGGCTGGCACGAATAAATGAATGAACGGCACACGGGTTATTGAATGGAGGTGGCAGTAGTGGCGCTGGCGGGCAGTGCGGTGGCGGTAGGGACGGCGGGTAGGTGGGAGTAGGTAGGCATTGGTAATAATGGTGGAGGTTAGTGATAGTGGTGGCGTCCTCGAGGTCCACGTGGGTGTTTCCAGTGTCAGCAAACATCTGGTATGCAAGAAGGCACCGAACTATGAATTCCTGCACGCACCTTTCAGCACGAACGTGCGGTGTATTTGGCAACTCTGCTCCTTCCGAGAATCCGGCGAAATCTGCACGAGCAAATACACAACGTGAGATTAATTTTGAATGTCTGCACCCAAAGAAACTACGTGATGGAAGAGAAGAATGAATGAGCAAGGAGAGAGGGGGCAGGGACGGACGGGGTGAGAGAGCACGGAAGAGAGGGAAAGGAGAGAGGCACAGGAGAAACAGGAGGGAAGGGAGTGGGTGACCGTAGAATGAAGAAGAGAGAGAGGGATGGCCGATGACAAAACTTGTTCATGTAGAAGAGAGTAATGTTACATGTATGGCGTATGTTGAGAAAGAGTAATAAATGTGAAGCCTGAGGTAAGAGAGAGAGAGAGAGAGAGAGAGAGAGAGAGAGAGAGAGAGACATGATATTACTTCCTGCATAACCTAAAAAGATACATAAAATACTAACTCCCGACCCCCCCCCTCTCTCTCTCTCTCTCTCTCTCTCTCTCTCTCTCTCTCTCTGCAGATGACTTCCCTAACCTCATTGCGTACTGTCATCGAGTGAGGGAAAAACTGTGGCCAGACTGGAATAGATGTCTTAATCCGCCCCTTCCTGACAACTACCTCCTGGACGCCATTGTGTAGGAGGAGCAGCAGGAGGAGGAGGAGGAGGAGGAGGAGGAGGAGGAGGATAAAAGTGGTGATGGTAGTAGTAGTAGTAGTAGTAGTAGTAGTAGTGTGTGTGTGTGTGTGCGTGTGTGTGTGTGTATGTGTGTGTGTGTGTGTGTGTGTGTGTGTGTGTGTGTGTGTGTGTTTCAAATGTTTAATGTACTTAATCGTTGTATCAATAAAGTGATAAGACTATAAATGACTTTCTCTCTACACGCCACATCTCTTAGATCTCTCTATAGAGTTATCTCTCTTTCCATTTTTCTCTCTCTCTCTCTCTCTCTCTCTCTCTCTCTCGTACCTACGCTGCATTTATAGCAATACAAAACTAGTAACATCAATCTTACTCTAAAACACAATATTTCACTAAACCTAACCAGAAAATTATAGATAGGAACACGAAAGGATGATAAAGTGTGTGTGTGTGTGTGTGTGTGTGTGTGTGTGTGTGTGTGTGTGTGTGTGTGTGTGTGTGTGTGTCTGTGTGTGTGTGTGTGTGTGTGTGTGTGTGTGTGTGTGTGTGTGTATTCCTTGCCAAGATAAATAATCCTACAGCAATATAATGTCTTCGTTAATTGCTTTTGCTAATTACCATCTTTATCAATCAACAAGAACTAGGAACGAGATCATAACAAACAAATAGGAAACAAACATACAATTAACAATAATAAACCTATAATCCCTACTTCTATTTTTCTTTTTTTTTCCTTATTTCTCTTGATTAAAACTGTCTCATTTTCTATTCCCCATAGCTAAAGCACATTATCTTCCTGATATCACCGCTATTCTACGCTTTCTTTCACTCTATTACCTAAAAAATAACATTCTTTCGTGACATTCATTGCTAAAGGTAATATAACTCTCAATTAACTTCTAGCATTACTTTTAACTCTATAATGGTCAACTGTCTCACGCTGAAACCTCCATTTCTTAATCTTCACCGGACGTTAACTTTCGCTCACCAGTCTTTAAGAAGTTTCCTGTTTGGTATTCTTCGCTGAGGACTCTAAAGTTAACCCCCTTGGGAGTCTATCACGAAGTTCCGGAGGGGTTAGCGTTCTTTGAGGTGGAGGAGGACGGCCCACGTGGAGACCTGATCGATGAAGGATCCACCAGCACCACGAACAAAGAGTCCTTATTTCCCAGCGACTTGTGCTTTGGAAGAGGTAAGATTCTTGCCGGGGTTAACTGATGTGAGAGCACCTGTGTTCTGGTTGATGGCTTGCGCTGTGGTGCTGGATTACGATGTGGTGCGCTGAGTGAGGTGCTGTGCTGCTGTGGTGATGCTTTGGAGACAGATACAGGGCTGCGTTGCTGTGTGTTGGATGATTGACTGCGTGGTGGCGGTGCTTTGGCTGTGAGAGTGTGCAATGGTATTAAAGTGAATGAGGGGCCTTGCTGTGGTTTGGGGTTTACTGAAGGGGTGAGCTGCTGTGCTGTATTAACTGAGGGATTCTTCTGTTGTAGGCTGTGCTGTGATGGGGAGGGTGAGGGGCTGCGATATGATGGTTTGGAGTGAGTTTGTAGTGGTAGTGGTGTTGGTGGCGTGGGTAGGGGCAGCGGTATGGGTGTAGGGGTTTCCTTTGGTCGTTGTGGCGAAGCTTTGGATAAAGTGACATGCTGTGGTGACCTAGTGGTGGAAATTCCATATGAATGTAATGTTAGTTGTGGTGGTACTGGTAGTTTTCGTGTCTTATTCCGCGGAAGCACCGATGGTCGAGGTGAGGAGGTCTGCTGTGGTGGTGGTGGTGGTGCTGGTCTAGGTGTTGAGAGGTGCTGAGATGGTGGTGTTGGTGCTGGTCTAGGTGTGGAGAGGTGCTGAGATGGTGGTGTTGGTCTAGGCGTAGAGAGGTGCTGGGATGGTGGTGCCGGTGTAGAGAGGTGCTGGGATGGTGATGTTGGTCTAGGCGTGGAGATGTGCAAGTGTGGTGGTGTTGGTCTAGGTGTAGAGATATGCAAGGATGGTGGTGTTGGTGTTGGTCTAGGGGTTGAGAGGTGCCGGGATGGTGTTGGTGTAAAGAGGTGCTGGAATGGTGGTGTTGGTCTGGGTGTAGAGATGTGCAAAGGTGGTGGTGTTGGTCTAGGCGTGGAGAGGTGTCGGGATGGTGTTGGTGTAAAGAGGTGCTGGGATGGTGGTGTTGGTCTAGGTGTAGAGATATGCAAGGATGGTGGTGTTGGTCTAGGTGTGGAGAGGTGCTGGGATGGTGATGTTGGTCTAGGCGTAGAGATATGCAAAGATGGTGATGTTGGCCTAGGCGTAGAGATATGCAAGGATGGTGGTGTTGGTCTAGGTGTAGAGATATGCAAGGATGGTGGTGTTGGCCTAGGCGTAGAGATATGCAAGGATGGTGGTGTTGGTCTAGGTGTAGAGATATGCAAGGATGGTGGTGTTGGTCTAGGTGTAGAGATATGCAAGGATGGTGGTGTTGGTCTAGGTGTAGAGATATGCAAAGATGGTGATGTTGGCCTAGGCGTAGAGATATGCAAGGATGGTGGTGTTGGTCTAGGTGTAGAGATATGCAAGGATGGTGGTGTTGGTCTAGGTGTGGACAGGTGCTGGGATGGTGGTGCTGGTCTAGGAGTTGACAGATGCTGGGATGGTGGTGTTGGTGTAAAGAAGTGCACAGGTGGTGGTGGTGTTGGTCTAGGAGTTGACAGGTGCTGGGATGGTGGTGTTGGTGTAAAGAAGTGCTCGGGTGGTGGTGGTGGTGTTGGTCTAGGTGTGGACAGGTGCTGGGATGGTGGTGCTGGTCTAGGAGTTGAAAGGTGCTGGGATGGTGGTGTTGGTCTAGGAGTTGAGAGGTGCTGGGATGGTGGTGTTAGTGTAAAGAAGTGCACGGGTGGTGGTGGTGTTGGTCTAGGCGTGGACAGGTTCTGGGATGGTGGTGTTGGTCTAGGCGTGGAGAGGTGCACAGGTGATGGTGTTGGTGTAAAGAGGTACACGAGTGGTGGTGGTGCTGGTCTAGGCGTGGTGGTTTGTGGTGCTTTGGGTTTGGATTTCTGCAGGGATTTTCCGGGTGTTGAATTTTGAAGGGGTGGTGGTGATCTTGATGTAGATCTTCGATGGGGCGACCTTGGTGTTGAATTTTGGAGTGGTGATCTAGGCGTAGTTTTTAGACGGGGTGTTGGTCTGGGTGTTGATCTTCGGGTGGGTGGCGATCTGGGTGTAGGATTTCTAAGTGGTAGTCTGGTTGAAGAAATTCTGGGTAGTGGTCTAGGTGTAGTTTTTTCGAAGGAGGAAGGTCTAGGTGAAGGGCTGTGGTAACGCTGTGGTCTGTTTGTGGAAGGTCTCTGTGATCTTTCGCTAGATGGTCTGGGGGTCTGACCTCGCGGCGGTGGGGGTGGTGGTCTGAGAGAGAGATTCCCCTGAGACTGTGAACGGCTCGTCGAAATGCCCCGTTGACTACTTGGCTTACTGTATGAGGTTCCTTGAACGGGCAAAGGCTCTGCATATGAATCTGCTACCTTCAAAGTAATTGGTTTCATGGTGGTGGTAGTAGTGGATTTAGGGGAAACTGAATTCTCCTCCACGTTGATAGTCAAGTGAATGGACGGGAGTTGTCGAGCTTGAGGCGTCTGATTACCGCCACTGTTTGGGGTCTGAGGGCTTTTATGGGATTTGGAAGAGTGATCCTTAGTCTTGGGTGGTGGAGTGGTGGAGGTGGCGGAGCGGGCTCGTAGCAGTGCCTGAGCTTTTAGTAGGTGAGCGTTCAGTAGCGTCTGGGTGCTGATAAGTGTCTGTAAGTTGGCAGTAGTTTGTGCAGTAGCTGATGATTGAGTGTTCTGTGGCTGGGCAGAGTTGGCAGGTGGCTGCGTGGGGGTAACTGGTGGATTTCCATATGAAGCTGCGACTGGCGCGGCGACTGGGGCGTTGACTGGGGCGACAACTGGGGCTGTAGTACTGGGCACTGACCTGATGTGTGGGTTATGAGGAACTTGTGAATTGAGTGGCTGGGTATTGTGCAAACCTGGAGTGAGTAACGATTGTGGAGTGCCTATAGAAGGAGCGCTTTGTAAGGGATGAGCGTGGCGTAGAGCTCGGATGTGCCTCAGTATCTGTGCATTACGTAATTGTGCATGACGTAAAGCTAAAAGTGGATTATGCAGCGTCAAAGGGTTATTCTGTAAACCCAAGGGATTATTTTGCACTGCCAAAGGATTATTCTGTGCCGCTAACGGGTTACTCTGCGGTCCTAATGGGTTAGTCCCTAATGCCAAAGGATTCAAGAGCCCCTGAGAGGTAAGGGGGGATTGAACACCACCGGGAGACTGTTGGTTGATGAGCGCGTCCAGTAACAGATTAGTGTTGCTTGATGGTGACTGGCCGGAAAGAAGCGAATGAGCATTGAGCAGCAGATGAGAGAGGAGAGGTGACGGCGGAGTGGTGGGGTTTGCAGGTGGCTCGGGGTTATTCTTTTTAGTCCTTGAGGCGCCAGGCTCATCTACAAACACAAATACAGGTGCATCTATAAGTTCCTCTTTCTTCTCAACGACCTCCTCGCTCTCATCATCTTCAAGCAACAGACTCAGGAATTCCAGGCCAGTTTCAGGGTCATCAAAGAGTGAACCAAATAGTCCTCCTCTTTTCTCTTCCTTGGGACCCACGTTCACGGCCGCGTCTTGAACCGAGGGAGATCCCAGAGAAAAGCTTATATTTCGAAAGAGTGACTGGTCGATGCCTGGAGAGTCGAACCCTATGGCGTTGTTGAGAAAGGAACCCAAGATATGATCGGAGGTGACTGGTGTGTTGCGGAGGAGAGCGCCAAGCACGTCACTTCCCTGCTGGTTGGTGTTCTGTCCCAGTGGCTGAGGTGGTTGCTCGGGTGCGGCGTTGGCGGCTTGCCTCAAAGCAGGAGCTAAAAATGGCAACACAGCCTGGGCGAGCCCTTGAAGACCGGCTTGTTGACTAGTTTGGCCAGTGGATGTTTGTGTTCCGACGAATTGTAAAGGTTGGCCACCAGGAAACTGTGACTGCTGAATGGTGGGGAACTGAGTTTGTTGAAGAACTGGGGACCCTGTTTGCTGGACCCCTGAGAACTGGGTTGGCTGAACACCTGGGAATGGAACTTGTTGAACAGCTTGAAATCCCGGCTGTTGAACAATGGAAAACTGGTTTGCTTGACCACCTGGAAACTGGTTTGCTTGACCACCTGGAAACTGGGTTTGTTGAGCACCTAAAATTTGGTTTGGTTGAATACCTGAGACTCCAACTTGTTGGGCACCAGTGAACTGTGTCGGTTGAACACCTGGGAATTGAGATTGTTGAGCACCGATGAATCCATTTTGTTGAACGCCGGAGATCTGTGGCTGTTGAACTGGAAAATGTGGTTGTTGAAACCCTTGAAATCCTGTTTGATGAACTCCAGAAAACTGGTTTTGTTGAGGAACCGGGAGTAATATTTCGTCTGAGTTGAACGGAAGTGTGGCAAAAGAGTTTGGGAGTTGGACATTGGAATGTTGACTGATTGGGAACGGTGGTAACTGGGCACTTGGAAACTGGGCTTGGCGGGTAACTGTATGGTGGGGTTTTGGGCTTTCTGGAGTCTGTGGTGCTTGTGTGCCCTTCGAATGGGACTTCTGAGGTTTGTCTTGATAATCCATTGACTCGGCAGATGACTCGTAAGGTAAAGAGGAATATGATGACTTGCCGTGACTGGATGACTCAGACGGTTGGTAATTTTGTTTATCAATTGACTGGCTACCCGGATGCACTGCAGGCTGGCTAGGATTGAACACCGCGGACTGGGAGGCAGGAAACACCACCAGCTGCCCAGATGGGAATATCGTAATGGTGGAATTTGTGAGAGCCGTGGAAAGCGATTTGTTACTCTTAGTGGAGGAAGGTGATATGGTTGGTAGAGAGTAGTCATCTTTATCCTCTTTTGGCGAAGACGATGGCGGGGTAGGGAGGAAGATGTGGTGGATGGTCGGCGCCAGTGTGCTTCTTAGTGCATTTCGCTTTTTGGTTGGTTTGAGTGAGGTTACGAGCACAGGGAGGGTCGTCGGGCGCAATGTGGGCTGGGAAGTAGGTCGTGCCGTGGGCTTCGTTGTGGTTCGCAATACAGGCTGCGAGGTAGGCCGCGAAGTGGAACTCGTTGTAGTCCTCAATTGGGGCTGTGAGGTGGGCCGTGATGTAGGCCGCGAGGTGGGCGGTTTGGTAGGGCGGGTGACAAACACGGCGGGTGATTTATTTAACCGCTGCACCATTGCCTGGACGACTGATGTAGAGGAGGGGTCTGCGATCTGCGAGGGGGCGGGGAACAAGGCTGGCACTGCTACGGGTACCACGGAATCCACAATATTGTTGATGAAGTCCCCCGCTGAGGACCGCGACTCGCTGGAAGTGGACGAGCTTGTGGTGACGCGAGTGACGCTGAACTTGTCAAAAGCGACATCGTTATCTAGGACCTGAGAGGGAGAAAGGTGAACAATACAACAAAGAAAACTAACAGGCGGAAAATAAAAGCTAAGAGTTGAGTATATTGACCTCGATTCATTCTAAGTTAGGAAAGTAAAGGTAAAGGCAAGGTAGGAAAGCGGAGAAGGAAAGTAAAGTGTTGAGTTATTCAGATGTCACGATTCGCTTATACGCAAAACTATTAAAACGACAAGATCACGTTACATTCACAGCTCACCAGTGAAATGAACAGAGAGAGAGAGAGAGAGAGAGAAAGAGAGAGAGAGAGAGAGAGAGAGAGAGAGAGAGAGAGAGAGAGAGAGAGAGAGAGAGAGAGAGAACTCACAAACTATCCACAGACCAAATGTTTTTCGCTTCATTCCCCACACAGACAAACATTTCGCCTGAACCATTACAGTTCAGTGAATAACAATTTCGACCCTCCCATGAAGAAAAAAAGATAATAATAACAAATAAACAATAAAGTATATGAAAGAAATAGAATAAAACGAAATTGTAATAACAAACAAATATAAATGCATCAGGGCTAGATAAATGAACAAAGCAACACACCTGTACGACCATCACACCTGTACCATCACACACCTGTAATATTTCACATCTGCACAACTGACATCTGTACCATCCCTCACCTGTACCACTAACCCCTATACCATTCCTCACCTGTACCATCCCTCACATGTACCACTAACCACCTGTCTGGCATCCTTCACCTTTGATTCATGTATTACTCTGTCTCTCCGATTTTTTGTATTTCCTCCTTGACATACCATTACAACACTAATAGAAAAATGTACTTCTCTCTTTTACACTCGCCAACCAATGTTATCTCTGTAGCCAATTTTGTTAATCTACCCTGACATCCTTCACCATTATTACGTTCTCATGTATCACTGTGTCTCTCCGTTTTTTGTATTTCCTCCTTGACATACCGTTACAACACTAATAGAAAAATCTACTTCTTTCTCTTTACTCTCATACTTGCGTTTGTTTTGTATTTTCTCCTCATACCATTACAACATCAACAGAAAAACCTATCTCTTTCTTTTTTTGTTTTGGTTTTTCTCCTCGTAGCATTACAACACTGATAGAAAAACATACTTCTTTCTGTTTACACTCTCACTTGCGTTTGTTTTTGTATTTTCTCCTCCACAAACCATTACAACACTAATAGAAAAATCTTCTTTCTTTTAACCCTCACACCTGCAAACACGATAATGAAAGCCACTAATAGACGTGACGTGATAAGATGACCACTTGTTTTGTTACGTTGCCGGGAGGAGGTGCACGTGGTGGTGACATTTGGAGGCACAGAAGAAAAGGGAGAGCGGCAGCTGGATTTCACTCTTTCTTGCCTCGCCGCTAATTTCCCAGGCTTTGGTTATAATGATACAAATGACCAGATGTTTCCTTTCCTCGCTATACAACGGCACTGAGAGGATGGCGGTGGAGGGGGAGGGGTGCGAGAAGTGAAGTGGGATAACAAAGATGGTCAATGTGCCTTTTCCTCACTACTGCAACGGCGCGGTGAAGGAGTGGCGGTGCGAAGAAAGTGAAGTGGGACATAGCAAGGGTGACGTAGCAAGAATTTAAGGGGCATTCATCTCAATAGGCCATGAAATCGGACATTGAGGAGTTTTAAAAGAAGATTGGACAAGTTTATGGATGAGGATGATCGGTGGAATTAGGCAGAGGTGTTCACACGGGAACTGCCACGAATAGGAGTATTGGCCTCTTGCAGTTTCCCTGTGTTCTTGATAATGGGCTTGCAATTGATGACGTTGAACTTAGAAAAATAAGAAGGAGATAAGAAGGGTGCCGTAGGAATAATTCTTAGGATCAATTTTCACAATAGGACAGAAAAAAATGGATTCAAGATTAAAGTTAGATTTAAAACGAAATAGGAAGGAAATGATTGGATGAGTGGAAGAGACGCAGTAATTTGGCTGTAAGTGAGTCATTAATTAAGGAGTTTAAGAAGATTATTCAGTTTATTACAATTATTATGATCTGATCATCCTACACTGCAATGAAAGAGAGAAAGAAAGTGAAAATAAAGATGAAAGAGAAAGGTATTACTCCGCAGACCACCTTTCTAAGTAAAAATAAAACGAATAAAAACACATGACGAAACAACAACCCCCCCAAAAAAATAATAAAAATAAATAAATAGATAAATAAAAGTACAGTGAACACGAACGAGTACAAACAAGAGAAAAGAGGAAAACCGCAAAGCCACAATTGATACAACCGCACAAAAGGGACAAAACACAATACACAGGACCAAAGTAAAAGTTCCCTTCCACTCTCACGGTGACGAAAGGTGCCACAAATAACACGCCAAACATTATACACTGCCACACTACGCACAGAAAAGAACTGGAAAACGGCCACACACACACACACACACACACACACACACACACACACACACACACACACACACACACACACACACACACACATACACGGTAGCTTCAAGAACGTGATGTGTATTCCAAGGAGTGAGAAAGTAAGAAAAGTATATTGTATCAAAGAGTTATGACTGCAAATTTACGAGTAAGAGAGAGAGAGAGAGAGAGAGAGAGATACTTGCATTGCTCCTGTGTGTATTTCTTAATTGTTGGTGTGAATAAGAACAGTTATCATTAATATTGTCATCATTATTACCATCATTATCATTACCATTTCTTTAACAACATTTTATCTTCCCCTTGTCCGGACACTCCTTACATAATATCATCATCATCATCATTATCATCATCATAATTCATAACCTTCTCTTCTTCCCCTCTCTCCACCTTCACCCACACACACTAAGGAACAAAAAAGAAAGCACAAACAGCAGCATACCTATTACCCCTTACATTGCTCCAAGTCACTGTCATCCAAAGAGGCATATGATAGTAAGGATAAAAGGCTTCTCCCCACCCACCGCTCTCTAGGCGTGGGTGGGTGAACTAGAATCCACTGCAACGAGAAATGATAAATAAAATAGGATGGGATAGTAAAGATAAAAGATTACTCCCCACCAACCACTCACACGTACTAGAATATATTGCAATTAAGAATATCAACGAAGTGAGATACATGGAGATATAAAGGAAGGAAAGGTAGGATAGCAAAGATAAAGGCTCCTCCCCACCAACTGTTCATATGTGTGTACTAGAATATACTGCAACGAAATCAATAACATCAACTAACTGAGAAAAATGCAAATAAAAAGAGAAGAAAGGTAGAATAGTAAAGATAAGACTCCTCCCCACCCACCTCTTCCTGCAGTCGTAGATATGTGAAGCGAAATGTGTTGCAACGAAATATATTAAAGATAACAATACGGAGAAGATCTTAAAGGTTATTTGTAAGTTTCTCAGCCCCCCCCCCCCCCCCCCCCCCCCCCCCCCCCCCCCCCCCCCCCCCCCCCCCCCCCCCCCCCCCCCCCCCCCCCCCCCCCCCCCCCCGGCCCCCCCCCCCCCCCCCCCCCCCCCCCCCCCCCCCCCCCCCCCCCCCCCCCCCCCCCCCCCCCCCCCCCCCCCCCCCCCCCCCCCCCCCCCCCCCCCCCC
>CM035211.1:3714141-3720554 GCA_020233015.1 Callinectes sapidus | reverse complement strand
CTCTCTCTCTCTCTCTCTCTCTCTCTCTCTCTCTGGGAACTAATAAGGTAAACACTGTGTTCTCTGTACTTTAAAGCTTAAATGTGTTGCTTTTCAAGATATAACTGTTGTAACCTCCATTTCATTCACCCAAACGTACAGAAAAGGATTAACATTATTATTATTATTATTATTGTTATTATGAAACACTTTGCTCTCTCTCACAACAACAACAATTTTAAAAGACCACAGAGATGACTAGCCAGGTTTTCACGACAGCTTCTCCTTTTAATAAACTAGAATGTGTCCCAGTAGTACAGAAGGGGTTAAAATAGTACAGAGTGTGGCCATTAATCTTGTCACCCCCACACACCCTTGCTAATGTCAATAAAAGTGTCTAATCACACCCAAAACTCTTAAAAATGTGCCCCAGTAGTACAGAAGGGGTTAAAATAGTGCAGAGTGTGGCCATTAATCTTGTCACCTCCACACACCCTTGCTAATGGCAATAAGAGTGTCTAATCACACCCAAAACTCATGGTAAAAATGTGTCCCAGTAGTACTGAAGGGGTTAAAATAGTACAGAGTGTGGCCATTAATCTTGTCACCTCCACACACCCTTGCTAATGTCAATAAAAGTGTCTAATCACACCCAAAACTCATGGTAAAAATGTGTCCCAGTAGTACTGAAGGGGTTAAAATAGTACAGAGTGTGGCCATTAATCTTGTCACCCCCACACACCCTTGCTAATGTCAATAAAAGTGTCTAATCACACCCAAAACTCATGGTAAAAATGTGTCCCAGTAGTACTGAAGGGGTTAAAATAGTACAGAGTGTGGCCATTAATCTTGTCACCCCCACACACCCTTGCTAATGGCAATAAGAGTGTCTAATCACACCCAAAACTCATGGTAAAAATGTGTCCCAGTAGTACTGAAGGGGTTAAAATAGTACACAAACTAGAAATATTGTGAATCCATCACCAAAACCCTAAAAATACCCTTGAAAAACATGACTATCTTCAAATTGAGACCCTTTGGAAAATAGTGATGGTGACTATTTTAACTATCAAGGAAGGGAGGTAGGATAGTCAGAATAGGAAGGGAAGCAATAACCCTAAAAACACCCTTGAAAAACATGACTATCTTCAATATGAGACCCTTTGGAAAACAGTGATGATGAGAGACAAATTTTTAATAATACAAGCATTAGAGAGAAGGAGAGGAAGAGGTGATATGATTGAAGTTTACAAATGAGTTAGAGATAAATAAAATAACCATTGACCAGGTGATAGAAATTAATTAGCACCAGGGCAGGGCAGGGCAGGGCAGGGCACACAGAAGCAATGGATATAAGTTAGTTAGATGTAGCTTCAGAACACACATAGGTAGTCACATTATTGGTTCACAAACACACTGGAATAGGCTGGACAGACAGACACGTACTGAACACAATAATAAAAAACAGATTAGAGTATGGATAGAGATGATGGGATGGATAAATAGTGTAATTAATGCCTCTCTCTCTCTCTCTCTCTCTCTCACAGCTTCGGAATGTGTGCCACAAAGCTTTGATGGCGACAGCTTTGTTTGTGTGTGCACTGCTGAGTACTGTGACTTACCAGGGCGGGTTGACTTCCCCACCAAAGGAAGACACACCCTCATCACCTCCTCCAAAGATCAACACAGATTTCATACACAAACTGGGGCTAACGATGACTCGCCAGGGGAAGGTAAAAGGATGTATAACTATTCTGTCTCTTACCTAACCTAATCTAACGTAACTTTTTCATTGCTAACTTAATGTAATGTTTTTCTAACCTAACGTAACCTAACCTAACATTATTTTTTTTTCTTATTTACCCTTTTTTTTTAACGTAATGTAATGTTAACCTAACCTAACCTAACCTAACCTTTTTCCTTACCTTACCCTTTTTTTTAACTTAATGAAATGTCTTTGAAACCTTTTTAACTGTAAAAGGATGAATAACTATTTTGTCTCTAACCTAACCTAATCTAACGTAACTTTTTCATTGCTAACTTAATGTAATGTTTTTCTAACCTAACCTAACCTAACCTAACCTTATTTTTTTTTTTACTTACCCTTTTTTTTTAACGTAATGTTAACCTAACCTAACCTAACCTTTTTCCTTACCTTACCCTTTATTTTTAACTTAATGAAATGTCTTTGAAACCTTTTTAACTGTAAAAGGATGAATAACTATTTTGTCTCTAACCTAACCTAATCTAACACAACTTTTTCATTGCTAACTTAATGTAATGTTTTCCTAAGCTTTCTCATTTTCTTTGCTCCATCTTTCGCTAATAAATGATGTATTCTGTCAATATTTAGTTTTATACATTGTTAACAACAGTTCCTATCAGTGTTAGTTTATATTTTACTGATGTTAACTTTTCTAACTCTTTTATGTTATAGTATAAGCTTTTTTTTCCTTTTTTTCTTTTTTTTTCTCATGATTTTATAGAAAGTCGCCCAAAAAGTGTTTAATTCAAGTGTTTCTTTCACTATTAATTGACTATAACTCTTTCATTATTTTTTATTTATTTATTTATTCATTTTCTTATTTTTTTATGTAGAAGGGAGGCATCTCCATCTCTATCAAGTGATCACCTAACCTAACCTAACCTAACGTAACCTAACCTAACCTAAGCTAATGTAACTTAATCTGCTAATGTTTCCTTCATTAATGGACACACTAATACATCTGAATAGTTCTGTAAAGGCCTAAAATCTTTAAACTGAATAATTTGTAATATTTAATCCCTTTTTAATCCTTTTCTTTTCTCGCAAATGGTAATAAAAATGTCATTCATTGTTATTGATAATGTTAATTGCGGCGAGAAAGTTTTTTTTATATTCTGAATTTAGGTTAGGTTTAAAAAAGAAAGTTACTTAAGAATCTGTATCTACATAATTCCTGGAGCTTATTAATATATTTTTTCCCCCTCTCTCTCTCTCTCTCTCTCTCTCTCTCTCTCTCTCTCTCTCTCTCTCTCTCTCTCTAGGAAGTTCAGTGGTAATTAAGCTGAATCGACAAGAACAGTACCAAACAATGCTGGGCTTTGGAGGGGCCTTTACTGATGCTGCAGGAATCAACATACTTAAGCTCCCTCAAGAAGCACAGGAGTGGCTTATGAAGTATGTTTACCTCTTAAAAAATGTGTCCCAGTAGTACAGAAGGGGTTAAAATAGTGCAGAGTGTGGCCATTAATCTTGTTACCTCCACACATCCTTGCTAATGTCAATAAAAGCATCTAATTACACCCAAAACTCTTAAAAATGTGTCCCAGTAGTACTGAAGGGGTTAAAATAGTACAGAGTGTGGCCATTAATCTTTTTACCTCCACACACCCTAGCTAATGTCAATAAAAGCGTCTAATTACACCCAAAACTCTTAAAACTGTGTCCCAATAATACTGAAGGGGTTAAAATAGTGCAGAGTGTGGCCATTAATCTTGTCACCCCCACACACCCTTGCTAATGTCAATAAAAGCATCTAATCACACCCAAAATCTTAAAAATGTGTCCCAGTAGTGCTGAAGGGGTTAAAATAGTACAGAGTGTGGCCATTAATCTTGTTACCTCCACACACCCTTGGTAATGTCAATAAAAGCGTCTAATTACACCCAAAACTCTTAAAAATGTGTCCCAGTAGTACTGAAGGGGTTAAAATAGTACAGAGTGTGGCCATTAATCTTGTCACCTCCACACACCCTTGCATTTTATAATTCTTATTTGTTACACTATCATTACTATTACTATTATTACTATTGCTATTATTACTATTACTACTATTACTTACAAATCTGATATTCTTTTAATACTGCACAGATCTTACTTTTCACTAGAAGGCAATGAATATATAACTATCACTGTATTACTATTACTATTACTGCTACTATTACTATTATTACTACTATTACTATCACTACTATTACTTACAAATCACACAGATCTTACATTTCACTGAACGACAAAGAACTACTGCTACTATTACTATTACTACTATTACTATTATTACTATTACTATTATTTCTATTACTATTATTACTATCACTACTATTACTATTACTGTTATTACTACTACTATCACTACTGTTACTATTACTACTACTATAACTACTATTACTATTATTACTATTACTACAACTACTATTACTATCACTACTATTACTATTACTGTTATTGCTGTTATTACTATTACTATTATTGCTGTTATTACTATTAATACTATTACTGTTATTACTATTACTACTATTACTATTATTGCTACTACTATCACTACTATTACTATCACTACTATCACTACTATTACTACTACTATCACTACTATTACTATCACTACTGTTACTGTTATTACTACTACTATCACTACTATTACTATCACTACTATTACTATCACTACTATTACTATTACTATTATTGCTGTTATTACTGTTACTATTATTACTATTACTACTATTACTATTATTACTACTACTATCACTACTATTACTATCACTACTATCACTACTATTACTACTACTATCACTACTATTACTATCACTACTGTTACTGTTATTACTACTACTATCACTACTATTACTATCACTACTATTACTATCACTACTATTACTATTACTATTATTGCTGTTATTACTATTACTATTATTACTATTACTACTATTACTATTATTACTACTACTATCCCTACTATTACTATCACTACTATTACTATCACTACTACTACAACTACTACTACCATCACCATTACTATCACTACTACTACTACTATTACTACTACTACTCACAAACCTGATATCCATTTAAACACCCCCCCCCTCTTCCCAGATCTTACTTTTCACCAGAGGGCATAGAATATAACTTGTGCCGTATTCCTATGGGTGGGAGTGACTTCTCAACCCGTCCCTATTCCTATGATGATGTCCCCGGGGATGTTGCCTTGCTGCACTTCAATCTGACTGCGGAGGATTACACTTACAAGGTTAGTTAGTGAATTAGTTAGTCAGTTTTAGAAGGGGTTAGTTAATTAATCAGTTTTTAGAAGGGGTTAGTTTAGAGTGTTGATTTTTGAGTTATGGTCTTATTGAATGAAGAGGCTTAGCTGCACTTCAATCTGACTGCAGAGGATTACACTTACAAGGTTAGTTAGTGAATTAGTTAGTCAGTTTTAGAAGGGGTTAGTTCATTTGTTAGGTTTAGAAGGGGTTAGTTGAGAATATTGATTTAGGGAGAAAATAGAGAAAAAGAGGGAGGAAATAAGAAAAAGAGGGAGGAAATGAGAAAAAGAGGGAGGAAATAAGAAAAAGAGGGAGAAAATAGAGAAAAAGAGGAAGAAAATAAGAAAAAGAGGGAGGAAATAAGAAAAAGAGGGAGAAAATAAGAAAAAGAGGGAGAAAATAGAGAAAGAGAGGGAGAAAATAAAAAGGAGAAAATAGAGAAAAAGAGGGAGAAAATAAGAAAAAGAGGGAGAAAATAAGAAAAAGAGGGAGAAAATCAAGAAAAAGAGGGAGAAAATAAGAAAAAGAGGGAGAAAATAAGAAAAAGAGGGAGAAAATCAAGAAAAAGAGAGAAAATAGAGAAAAAGAGGGAGAAAATAGAGAAAAAGAGGGAGAAAAAAGAGAAAAAGAGGGAGAAAAAAGAGAAAAAGGGAGAAAATAGAGAAAAAGAGGAGAATAGAGAGGGGTTAGTTAATTAATCAATTTTAGAAGGGGTTAGTTAATTAATCAGTTTTTAGAAGGGGTTAGTTTAGAGTGTTGATTTTTGAGTTATGGTCTTATTGAATGAAGAGGCTTAATTAACTGCACTTCAATCTAACTGCGGAGGATTACACTTACAAGGTTAGTTAGTGAATTAGTTAGTCAGTTTTAGAAGGGGTTAGTTAATTTGTCAGTTTTTAGAAGGGGTTAGTTGAGAATATTGATTTAGGGAGAAAATAGAGAAAAAGAGGGAGGAAATGAGAAAAAGAGGGAGGAAATCAAGAAAAAGAGGGAGAAAATAAAAAATTGGGAGAAAATAGAGAAAAAGAGGGAGAAAATAGAGAAAAAGAGGGAGAAAATAGAGAAAAAGAGGGAAAAAATAGAGAAAGAGAGGGAGAAAAAAAAGGGGAGAAAATAGAGAAAAAGAGGGAGAAAATAAGAAAAAGAGGAAGAAAATAGAGAAAAAGAGGGAAAAAATAGAGGAAGAGGGAGAAAATCAAGAAAAAGAGAGAAAATAGAGAAAAAGAGGGAGAAAATAGAGAAAAAGAGGGAGAAAATAGAGAAAGAGGAGGAGGAAGAAGAGGAGGAAGAGGAGGAGGAGGAGGAGGAGAAGGTGAAAAGACAGTATAAAAGTGAATGAATATGAGGAAGATTGAAGACAAGAAGATGAGGAAGAGGAAGAGGAGGAGGAGGAGGAGGAGGAGGAAGAAGAG
>CM035211.1:3697137-3707309 GCA_020233015.1 Callinectes sapidus | reverse complement strand
GAGAGAGAGAGAGAGAGAGAGAGAGAGAGAGAGAGAGAGAGAGAGCAACAAAATATTCAGTTAAAACGTATTTCCCACAACCAATGTACATATGTCCTGAAGGTCACACACACACACACGCACACACACATACACATACACCCACACACACACACACACTCACACACACACCCCTGCTGGTAGACAGAATAGGGTTTGTATGCCTATCTATTTAGTGTATGCCTAAATGAAGGACTCCCAAGGGATTTAATTACCAAGAATAATGATCAGATGAAAGGAAGCCATAATGATATCTAACTTCTTCTCTTCTCTTTCTTCTCTTTTGTTTCCCTTCTTCTCTTATTTTTCTTTTCTTCTTCCATTTATCTCGTTTCTTTTTTATCATCATCTCTTTCTACTTTGTTTCTCTTCTCTTACTTTCTTTTTTATTCTTCCTTCATCCTTTCATTTATTTATCTCTTTTTCTCTTATTTTTTCCCTTTCTTTTATCCTTCCTCCTTGGTTTTCATTCTTCTTTTCTTTCCTTCATCTATTTCCTTCCTTAATTTATTTCCGTTTTTTATTCATTCCCTTTTTTCTTCCTTCATTCCTTCATTTACCATGTTTCCTTTTTATTCTTTTATCTTCTCTTCCTCCTTTTTTTGTTTCCATTCTTCTCTTCCTTTTTATTCTTCCTTCACCTCGTTCCCTTTTATCCTCCTGTTCCTTTCCTTTTATTCCTCCTCTGTTTTCATTCTCTTACTTTTTATTCTCTTTTCATTCTTCCATTTGTCTTCTTTCTTGTTTTATCCCCCTTCCTTGTTCGTATTCTCTTCCTTCCTTTTTTCTCTTCCATCTTCTATCTTTCTTCTCTTGTTTTCTTTCTTACTTCCCTCTCTTTCTCCCCACCATTTCCTCTTCCCTCCTCTTGTTTTCTCTCCATTATCCTTTCTTCCTTCCATCACTCCTCTGAATCCTTCTTCGTTAATCCTTTCTAAATTTTTCCTCTTTATCCTTTCTTTCCTTCTTTCTCTTAATCCTTCCTTGTCTGTCTTTCTTTTTATAATTTCTTCTCCTTCCTCATCTTCCATTCCCTTCTCTCCCTCCCTGTTTTCCTTCTATTTTTTTTTGTTCTGTCTCCTCTTCCAATTTATCTCCCTCCTCTCCTTCTATATATTTCTCCCGTCTTTCTCTTTTCCATTTCAATTTTCCTTCTCTCTACACTCATTCTTTCTCCCCTTCCTCTCTTTTTACCTCATTTCCTCTCATTCTGTTGTTCCTATTTCCCCTCTCCTCTCTTTCCATACTATTTTCCCCTCTCCCTTCTTCTTACATTCCATTTTTTCCCCTCCTTTCCCGAGTCTCCTCTCCTTCCAATATTTTTCCCCTCACTCCTCTTCTCCCATCTCTTCTTCCACCTCATTTTCCCTCTCCTTTCTTTTTTGCCTCATCTCCTCTTCTTTTCTTACATTATTTATGCCCTCCTCTTCTTCCATCTCATTTTTTTCCCACCCCTCCTCTCTCTTTGCTATCTCTTCTCTTATTCCACTCCTCCTCTCCTCTCCTTTCATATTTTCCCCTCCTCTCCTTACATTTCTCTCCTCTCTTTTCCTCTATTATTAATTTTTTCTTTCCCTCTTCTTCCATCTCACTCTTCCACCCTCCTCTCTTTTCACCTCCTCTCCTCTCCGTTCATACTATTTTTCTCTCCTCTCCTTCTTACATTTCTCCCCTTCTCTCCTCTCCTTTTACTTTTCCCTTCCCTCTTCTTCCACTTCTTCAAATCCCTCCTATCTCTTTACTTCCTTTCATCTTATTCCATTTCCCCATCTCTCCTTTCACACTATTTCCCCCTTCTCTCTCCTCCTATTATTTTTTCCCTCCTCTCCTCTTCCATCTCTTCTTCAAATCCCTCCCCTCTCTTACTCTACCCTTGAGTTCTCTCCTCCAACAAGCTGTCACGGTGATGCTCTCTGCCTCATCTGACTCTGTTCTTCCCAAGAGAGGCAGCATCTCGACCCCTACTCTTCCGGAACCAATGCACGAAGGGCCCTTAGACGAAGAAGCTCTGCTGGGTCGCCCTTCACCGCTGCATCGACTCAGCTGCTTCTATTACGTAATACTGGTTCATCTTCCACTGTTCAAGTCTTCCAGTGTCTTTAGTTGTGGTTCCTTTTATCTTCCTGACACTGTTTCTTTTCTTTTGTGTGTGTAGTGGTGTAAGAGAGGGAAGTGTGAAAAGATGTGCTGTTTTTATTTCTCTTGTAGTTTTGTGGTTTTTGT
Source organism: Callinectes sapidus (assembly GCA_020233015.1). Lineage (NCBI taxonomy): Eukaryota > Metazoa > Arthropoda > Malacostraca > Decapoda > Portunidae > Callinectes > Callinectes sapidus. The sequence continues at coordinate 3,705,047 of CM035211.1, read as the reverse complement.
TTTGTTTGGTACTCGTAAGAATGGTTTGTTTAAGTGGTTATTGTAATGGTGTCTATATGGTGACCTCCGGAGAAACAGAGTGAACTGAGAAGCGTTGTACTGTTTTATTTTTCTATTGTTTTCATCTCTTTTAACCCTTTCAGTACTTGGACACGTTCTTTTAACCCTTTCAGTACTAGGACACGTTCTTTTAACCCTTTCAGTACTGGGGCACGTTCTTTTAACCCTTTCAGTACTGGGGCACGTTCTTTTAACCCTTTCAGTACTGGGGCACGTTCTTTTAACCCTTTCAGTACTGAGACACATTCTTTCAACCCCTTTAGTACTGGGACGCAATTTTACCATGAGATTTGGGTATGATTAGACGATTTTATTGACCTTAGGAAGAGTTTATGGAGGTGAGAAAATGAATGGCCAGAGTTTTTACCATTCTGATCTCTACACAGGTGTCTGAAGCTGTATAGAATCACCAAATACTAAACAAAATTAATATGGAAACGTGTCTCAGTATTGAAGGAGTTAACCTCTTTGGCACTGTGTGGAAAGATTTGCTTGAGGGTATTGTGATGTTCGTATTGTGACGCCCAGAGAAGCAGAGAAACGTGAGAAGAGCTGTATAGTCTCACTTTTCTATTGTTTTTATCTCTTTTAACCTGTCTGGTACTGTGAGAATGGTTTGCTTGAGGGTGTTGCATTTTTTTTTCTTTTTTGGTTTGCTTGAGGGTGTTGCCTTTTTTTTATGTAGAAGGGAGGCGGCCAAGGGCAACAAAAATCAAACAAAGAAGCCCACTGAAGCGCCGGTCTCTGGTAATATTCGTATAGTGATGCCTGGAGAAGCAGAGGGAAGTAAGAAGAACTGTACCGTCTCACTTTTCTATTGTTTTCACCTCTTAACTTGGCCGGTATTGTAAGAACGGTCTGCCCGAGGGTATTGTCATGTTTGTATAGTGACGCAGGAGAGAAAGGGATATTTATTTTATTTAGCTTTTCTATTGCTTTACTCGTCTATTCTTAACGTTCCTGGCACTGGGAGAACTGTTGACATGGCAACGCACGAGAGAGGACAAAGAGGGAAAGTTTATTTTGTCCTTTTTGCGGAACTTGAGTATTGGCATAAATTTAGGGCAAAAATAAAAAAAGAAACAAAGCTCAATTTTCTTCTTTTATGGTGTAGAAATATTTACGAGACTTCAGAAATAGAGTGTATCGTTCAAAGAGGGACCATTGTAAGTATTGAAGGGGTTAATTTTGTCCCGATACAGCCTAACTGTCCAAGTGTTTATAAGTTGTAAAGCAAAGTTCACTATTACGAGTTAGCATTATAACCACCACCACCACCACCACCACCACCACCACCACCACCACCACCACCACCACCACCACCACCACCATCACCACCACCATCACCACCGTCACCACCACCACCACCAGCAAAAAACACAGACACTGCAACATTTCTTTCCTATTATGTGCACGGAGCTTTGTACTTGTATATCCTGTTCACCACCACCACCACCACCACCACAACCAGCAACAACAACAATTTATAATCCCACAAAAAGAAAAGAAAAGACAATTATATTTCCACGTCCTCATTAAAGAAACGTCACTTTCTTTTTCTGAGACACGTGAAGGGCGGGTGAGGAGAGGCCTTCACTTGTCAGGTGGAGAAGGAGGAGGAGGAGGAGGAGGAGGGACAGGAGGAAGAGGAGAAGGAGGAGGCCGCGGTGTCTGTGGAGGAGGCTCATATACGTACTAAGGCCAGGAATAACCTCCTCCTCCTCCTCCTCCTCCTCCTCCTCCTCCTCCTCCTCCTCCTTCTTACCTCATCCCCTCTCAAGCTTTTTCATCCTTTAGTGGGAAACTTTTCTTATGGAAGATTCATTGTATATCTGACCAACCAATCTCGCTACACACACACAGACACACACACACACACACACACACACACACACACACACACACACACACGTTATCATTGTTATCAGCATCATTAAAAGCAATCATTTCCTTTCATTAGGATTACATGAATAAGCAAATAAGTAGTAGTAGTAGTAGTAGTAGTAGTAGTAGTAGTAGTAGTAGTAGTAGTAGTAGTAGTAGTAGTAGTAGTACTGGTAGTAGTTGTAGTAGTAGTACTATTTTTCCTTCACTCTGAAACATCCCATCCCTTCATCTTGAGTCTAATATGATTCTTCAGCACCTCATTTCTTGTTCATCACAGTCATAAATTGTTTCTACTACTACTACTACTTCTACTACTACTACTACTACTACTACTACTACTACTACTACTACTACTACTACTACTACTACTTAATAGCTTCTTTTTACTTACTTTTTTTCGTTCTCTGTTTGTTCTAGAAAGTACTATTGTTTTTTTTCAGAACTTCATTTAGTTTATGTATTTCTTTATCAACGCTAATGTTGTATTATCACATTCTCTCTTTCTCCTATAGTTTATTTTCCTTGATGTTTTTTTTCACATATCTTTTGTTTCTATATTCTATCTTTATTTTCTATTTTTTATAGTTTTTATCAGTCACTCATATCGTAGGTTTTTTTTCTTTTTTTTTATCATGTTTTTTTGCCATCTCATATCTGAAAGGAACAATATATTTTTCCTTTTTCATCTCTCGTTTTATGCTATTTTCGTCTCCATCTATCATTTCCTCTCTAGCTGCTTTTTTACAACAGTTTTTTTCACTCATTTTTCTTTTCTATCTCCGTCTTTCATTTCCTTTTCTTTCTTATTTCTATTTATACCTTTTTATTTTAGCCACCCCCCCTCCGACACACACACACATCCTGCACATCCCTCCCACGCCAACACACTTCACTCCCTCCACGCCAACACATCCACCCTTAATATACATCACATTTCCACACTTACACTCCCTGACATACACGCACACATTTACCTACACACCTCACCTTTCACCGCTGTTACCCTCATTTCCCTCCCTTCCACGCCACCTACAGGACCTCTACACGCTATCTACGTCTATTGCACCCCTTCCACGCCCTACACGCCTCCCCCAGTGCCTCCCTGAACGCCTCCATCCACGCCTCTTTCCACGCCTCGTCTCCTCCTCCACCCCCCGACCCAAATCTTTCTGTCAGTGTTGCTTCGGTAAAATCAATTTCTCCTTTAGAATACTGATGGGGTTAGTTTTCCCCTCCCTTCCTCTCAATTGACCTAGCTTTACTCTCTCTCTCTCTCTCTCTCTCTCTCTCTCTCTCTCTCTCTCTCTCTCTCTCTCTTCAATCTCCATCTATTAACTCTACTTCACTCCCAGCCTCCCCCAGTGCATCCCAGCCTCCCACAGTGCATCCCAGCCCCTCCCAGTGCATCCCAGCCTCCCCCAGTGCATCCCAGCCTCCCCCAGTGCATCCCAGCCTCCCCCAGTGCATTCCAGCCTCCCCCAGTGCATCCCAGCCTCCCCCAGTGCATCCCAGCCTATCCCAGTGCATCCCAGCCTCCCCCAGTGCATCCCAGCCTCCCCCAGTACATCCCGGCCTCCCCTCAGTACATCCCAGTATCTCTCTCTCTCTCTCTCTCTCTCTCTGCCATATTAATAAACAAACACAAAAAAATAATAAAAATACCAAAAAGAAGTTTAAAAAATACAATAATTTTAACAATACCTCAAAAATTTATATAGAATTAATGTTTTTTTTTAAATCCGTAAATACACAATAAAACTTAACATAAACTATCAAAATATATGTAAAAAAATACGTAGAATCTAATGGGATTACTTAAAAAAGTCAAAGATGAATATTAAGAAAGATATTAGAGAATTACTTAAGGCCCAGCGGTCTCTAGGCGTTGTTTACAATAGCGAAACATGGCGGCCGATCTTACTGGGTGAAAAAGTTCCCTTATTTTGCCCATTTTTCCCCATTTCCAAGGCTCAGGTAAGGCAGGGAGCGGCGCCCCCCTAGACAGACAACCCCCCTCCACCCCCCCGGCGCGCAGGCACACACGCACACCCCACCAGTACCCAGAAATACGTGATTTTTTGCATTTATTTTTTTTTTTTTTTTAAATAACAATAGCAATAATGGTAAATAATGAATAACAATGATAATAAATTAATTTTCTGGGATTTTTCTACGTTTTTTTTTTAATAAGGAACGTTAATTTGTGTTTATTTGATTATTATTGACCTCCACTCTTATTTAGCCTTGTTTTAGCTTTACTTAGCCTTAATTTAGCTGTACTTAGCCTTATTACTATTATATTTTGAGTTATTTGCTTGATATTTATGTTTTTACTGTTATTTTTAGTTATTTCATTGTTTTTTATCATTACTTTGTGTTATTTAGCCTTATTTTAGCCTTAATTAGCTTTATGACTATTATATTTTGAGTTATTTGCTTGATATTTATGTTTTTTCTATTATTTTTTTTGTTATTTCATTGTTTTTTATCTTTATTCTGTGTATTTACCTTTATTTTAGCTTATTTAGCCTTATATTAGCTTATTTAACCTTCTTTTAGCTTATTTTAGTCTTGTTACTACTTTTATTTTAGTTATTTACTTAATATTAATGTTTTTACTGTTATTTTTTGTTATTTCATTGTTTTTTTATCTTTACTCTGTGTATTTAGCCTTATTTTAGCCTTAATTAGCTTTATATTAGCTTATTTAGCCTTATTAGCTTTTTTTAGTCTTGTTATTACTTTTTTTAGTTATTTACTTAATATTAATGTTTTTACTGTTATTTTTTTGTTATTTCATTGTTTTTTATCTTTATTCTGTGTATTTAGCTTTATTTAAGCTTATTTAGCCTTATATTAGCTTTATTTAGCCTTATTTTAGCTTATTTTAGTCTTGTTATTACTTTTTTTTACCTATTTACTTAATATTAATGTTTTTACTGTTATTTTTTTGTTATTTCATTGTTTTTTATCTTTATTCTGTGTATTTAGCCTTATTTTAGCTTATTTAGCCTTATATTAGCTTATTTAGCCTTATTTTAGCTTATTTTAGTCTTGTTATTATTTTTTTTAGTTATTTACTTAAGATTAATGTTTTTACTGTTATTTTTTTGTTATTTCATTGTTTTTATCTTTATTCTGTGTATTTAGCTTTATTTTAGCTTAGTTAGCCTTATATTAGCTTTATTTAGCCTTATTTTAGCTTTTTTTAGTCTTGTTATTACTTTTTTTTACCTATTTACTTAATATTAATGTTTTTACTGTTATTTTTTGTTATTTCATTGTATTTTATCTTTACTCTGTGTATTTAGCCTTATTTTAGCCTTAATTAACCTTATTTTAGCTTCATTTAGCTTTCTTTACTTGAAATTAAAGATTATTACTATTAATTACCATTCTATAACAGTTTTAAGCATCATTTTTGGCATTTTTAGTATTATTTTAGCTTTTTGACATGTTTTTAGCTTTTATGTAGCTTTTTCTAGTTCTTTTAGCTTTTTCTAGCATTATTATAGTGTTATTTATTTTCTTTTAATATTTTTTGCCTTTTTTGTAATTTTTAATAATGATTTAGCTTTAATTAGCTTTTAAAGTGTTTTATGAGGATTTTTAGCTTTTTTAGCTTTTTTGGAACCATTATAGTGTTATCTATTTTGTTTTTTTATTTTTAGCCTTTTATTGTAATTTTCAACAATATTTTAGCTTTAAATTAGCTTTTTCTTATTAGTCTCAGTGATTTAACATAATTTTAGCCTTGTTTGGAAATATTTTTGCTTTTTACAGTTATTTTAGCTTCTTTTGAGGATTTTTAGCATTTTTTAGGGTTTTTAGCATTTTTTTTAGGATTTAGCATTTGTTTAGGATTTTGAGCATTTTCTTAGCATTTTTAATATTATTTTGTTATTTCTACCAATTAATTAACATTTTTTTATATTTTTCAGCATTTTTCAATGTTTTTTCAAGATTATTATAATTATTTTTGGCATTTTTACATCATTATTTTATTTTATTTATTTATTTATTTTTTAGATTGAGAGAGACAGAGGTTGAGAAAATTAAAGATAGTGAGAGAACGGGTAGAGATAGAGAGACTCGCTCTACACGGCGGGATAGAGCGAGAGTTGGTCTATCATTAGAGCGAGTGGCGCCGTTAGAGATAGAGCGAGGGCCGAGGAAATTGAGCGAGAAGGTAATGTTTTTATTTTTCTTGCAGCATTATGGAGGGAGATCTGTGTCCACTCACTCTCTCCCAGCAAGTCACTTCAGAATTACCGGATATTGGCCAGTTCCTCTCAATCTACATGTCAGAAGAGGAATCATTAGCCCTGCAGGTGTGTCTTCTTTCCTCCGTATCTCCCTCCACATGTTTCCTCCACTTTCCTCCATCCGCATGAAGTTTCCTCCATCTTTCCTCCACCTTCCCTCCAATTTTGACTATCCTACCTCCTTTCCTTCATAGTTAAAATAGTCAATTTGTAAGATAGTCTCACTTCAAAAACCTCATATTTTTTCATTTTTCTCTCCACACCCCTCCACTTTTTCCTCCATATCTCCCGCCACATGTTTCCTCCGGTTTCCTCCCTCCACATGAACCTTCCTCCATCTTTCCTCCACCTTCTCTCCAATTTTGACTATCCTACCTCCTTTCCTTCATAGTTAAAATAGTCAATTTGTAAGATAGTCTCACTTCAAAAACCTCATATTTTTTCATTTCTCTCTCCACACCCCTCCACTTTTTCCTCCATATCTCCCTCCACATGTTTCCTCCAGTTTCCTCCCTCCACATGAAGTTTCCTCCATCTTTCCTCCACCTTCTCTCCATTTTTGAGTGTCCTACCTCCCTTCCTTGATAGTTAGAATAGTCAATTTGTAAGATAGTCTCACTTCAAAAACCTCATATTTTTTTCATTTTTCTCTCCACACCCCTCCACTTTTTCCTCCATATCTCCCTCCACATGTCTCCTCCGGTTTCCTCCATCCGCATGAAGTTTCCTCCATCTTTCCTCCACCTTCTCTCCAATTTTGAGCATCCTACCTGCTTTCCTTCATAGTTAAAATAGTCAATTTGTAAGATAGTCTCACTTCAAAAACCTCATATTTTTTCATTTCTCTCTCCACACCCCTCCACCTTTTCCTCCATATCTCCCTCCACAAGTTTCCTCCAGTTTCCTCCCTCCACATGAACCTTCCTCCATCTTTCCTCCACCTTCTCTCCAATTTTGAGCATCCTATCTTGGTTTCTTCATAGTTAAAATAATAGTTTTGTAAGATAGTCACACTAAAACATAAATTTTTTTTCATTTTTCTCTCCACACCCCTCCACTTTTTCCTCTATATCTCCCTCCACATGTTTCCTCCACTTTCCTCCACCCACGCGAAGTTTCCTCCATCTTTCCTCCACCTTCTCTCCACTTTTGACTATCCTACCTCCTTTCCTCATAGTTAAAATAGTCAATTTGTAAGATAGTCTCACTTCAAAAACCTCATATTTTTTCATTTTTCTCTCCACACCCCTCCACTTTTTCCTCTATATCTCCCTCCACACGTTTCCTCCACTTTCCTCCACCCACACGAAGTTTCCTCCATCTTTCCTCCACCTTCCCTCCAATTTTGACTATCGTACCCCCCTTCCTTGATAGTCAAAATAGTCATTTACTAACCCCACTCTCTCTCTCTCTCTCTACAGGAAGGACGCCTTACCACAGTTATGACACACAGCGTTTTCACTTCAGAACAACAACAACAACAACAACAACAGCAACAACAACAACAACAACAGCAACAACAACAACAACATGATTTCAGCGTCATGTCACTTGTTTCTCATAGTCCAAATGCTGGTAAGTAGTAGTAGTAGTGGTAGTGGTGGTAGTAGTAGTAGTAGTAGTAGTAGTAGTAGTAGTAGTAGTAGTAGTAGTAGAAAATTTATTGTAATAGTAGTAGTAGTAATCGTAGTGGTAGTA
>CM035211.1:3551017-3553380 GCA_020233015.1 Callinectes sapidus | reverse complement strand
AAACAGTCCAGCCCAGTCCATCCCATCCCATTATCCCATTCTACCTATCCCAACATGCCCCCTTCCCTCGGCCCAGGACAGTCCACATCCCAGCACCACAGGAAGCTGCATCCCAAGAGTGACCACAGCTTTTATCACTAGTATCCCCACCAGACCTGCGCCACATCCTCGCCCCCCTCCTCTCATCACCCAAAATATCCACACATAGTCACTAGTATTATGAAACGTTCTCCCCCCCCCCTCTCTCTCTCTCTCTCTCTCTCTCTCTCTCTCTCTTCACTATTTTCAAAGGACATAGTGAGCTGCAGGATTATCAAACGCTTCAGTACTGGGACACATGTTTACCACCAGTTTTAGACGATTCTATTGACATTAGGAAGGGTCTGTGGAAGTCAGAAGATCGATGGCCGGAGTGTATACTATTCTAATTTCCACATGAGTTTTTGAAGCTGTATATAGTCCGCAAATAATAATGAGCAGAATGAATATGAAAATGCGTCCCAGTACTGAGGGGGATTAAAGAGTGTTTCCCATGTTTGTAGTATTTTTGTGTTGTTAATGTGTTACTAGAGGGATTGGAATGGTCTTTAAAACCTGTGTTGCTTCAGTTAAAGGCATTCATTGGAAGTGTGGAGCAGAAGAGTTATATACAGATTATCGTCTTTAGTTGTTGTGTCATTCCATTTTTTACCCTTTTTGTCATGTAACGTCACGTCATTCCACGCCCACATTCACATCTTTATCTATAGATCCTCTACTTTCTCTCTCTTTCTCTCTCTCTCTCTCTCTCTCTCTCTCTCTCTCTCTCTCTCTCTCTCTCTCTCTCTCTCTCTCTCTCTCTCTCTCTCTCTCTCTCTCTTGTGGTACTTTTCATCTTCATCCTCTTAATTAATTTGTTTCCTTATGTCTTCTCTCTTTTTCCTCATTCACTTCTCATCATCCATTCCTTCCATGTCTCAATCCGTTTTCATCTGTCTTCTATCACCCATCAGTGCATTCTATCTCCCATTCCGGCATATATAAATGTCAACTCATTTTTTTATCTTTACTCTTTTTTCTCACTCTTCTATCTTTTCTCTTTCTTCTTTTAACCTTCTATCTTCAACTTTCACTTTCAGGTCTTTAATTTCTTATCTTTCTCTTCCTCTCCCTTATCTTCCTTTAGGCATCTTTCCCTCCGTTGCCTTCCCTTTCATTATGCTCTTCTTCTACATTTTCTCCCCGTAAACTTTCAATGCCCAGTCGCCTTCAAACCTCCATTACTAAAGAGTGATATTTTAAAACATTTCATTACTGCATCTCGCTATTTCAAAAGGCTATAAGCTACACGGGTTCCAAATATTTTTTCTTATGGTTCTAGTGATAAATGAACAAGATTTCTATGCTACTAACAGAGGAAACCCCCTTGAGAACACGGTTAGTCGTCTCTGTGATCTTTGGAAATAGTTATGGTGAGAAAGCAAATCGTTTCAGAACAGGACTCATGATTTAGTTCTTAGCTCTTCTAACTCCCAGGATTCTTGAACGTTTCGTGGTTTCATAAACGATACAAAAAGTCACCGGTATAACAAGTTGGGTTCTCATGGAAGCTCTTCTCTAGTAACGATGTGGAATCTTTAATAAAGAACCACTTCAATAATAGAAACATCGAAAATTCTAAATATTTCGCAGTACAGTTTGGAGTGCCTGAAGTAAGACGGCAGCATGTCTAAGACTTCCAGTGTAGTATGCAGCAATTCACAGTACCAGAAGCAATGTGTGAAATTTCCATACACGCACCTAAGACGAAGAAGGATAATAAAAATAATATACATTGCTATTTCAAGGCAGTACGCTGTTTCAAAGCGGCGGAAGAACAAGTAAAGACGAGTATACCTTGCAGTTTCGAGGCAATGCAATGTTTTGTTGTGGCTGTGGAACAAGTTGAGGAGTCTTAGAAAGGTTAGTGAAGGAGAAATGTGTCAAATACCAAATGTTGTGGCTGTGGAATAAATTGAAGAGTCTTAGAGAGGTTAGTGAAGGAGATATGTGTCAAATACCAATGAAAGGGATGATTAAGAACACAGGCCCCAGACTCTCACAGGCAGAAATGAGCCATACCTTGAAGAAGTCCCTCATGGAGATAGCGTACTTGTCGTCCTGCCCCATGACTGCTGCTGGGACACGCGGGGACGCAGCTCACGACAGACACAGACGAGGACTGAAGTAAACGCTGCCACTTAAGAGGTGAGGCAACGCAAAGTGCTTGTAAACTGAACGGGGGACTCTGTGGCGAAATACTTGTACCAGCGTTTGTACTACTGCCAATCTCGAGTCTCTGTATGTTTCCAAAAGTCTCTGCGTGTTTCTTTGCGAGCTGAGAT
>CM035211.1:3531017-3546017 GCA_020233015.1 Callinectes sapidus | reverse complement strand
GCCCCATCAGGCCGAGGCGCTACAGGGCAGTGGCCAGAGCGTGAAGGCTGCCGTTGCTGACCCCGGTTGGCGACACCCTGCAGTCTGCCCGCCCACGTGGCCCGATGTAAGACGCCCGATGAAATACGTGACCTAGACAGCGGTCACAGGCTCATCGTGCGTCACCTTGCGTCACCCATGCGTCATGCGTCCACAAAGCATCACGCATATGCAAACATAAACACGCCACACTCTAAAGGTACAGGCACAGACACACGCAACCAAGCAGCTGTTTGTGTATGTATGTGTGTGTGTGTGCGTATGCGTGGCTGGGGCGGTGAAGGTGACGACAAGGTCATCCATCCTTCGCGTGACCTTCACTGACGACAATTTGGACAACGTTTGCCACCTCAGGTCACCTCTCCTCCACTGGTGACTGGTGAGTCGCGGCATACATTCACTTCTCCACGTACACCATCGTCCCTCGCCTCGCTCTCCTACTACTCGTCCTTCTTTTCTCATCACTCCTCATTGTCACCCTCTTGTGGGACTTTGTTTCCTCCTCCTCCTCCTCCTCCTCCTGACGCGCGGGAAGGTGAACACGGACATAAGTACACCATACAATCTATAGGTCGCACCGCCACAAGGAAACTCAATGATGCAATAAAATATTGGGCTGATTGCAAACATTTGTATTGTTGATCGTTCACTGCGTTTAAAGATAACGCTCGAGATGGTGCAACAAAAATAACAACAACAACAATACAGACAACAAAAACAATTACAAAAATGAAGAATACCCCCTGTTTGCATAGTGTGTGTGTGTGTGTGTGTGTGTGTGTATGTGTGGCTGGGTGGGTGGGTGTGTGTGTGTGTGTGTGTCACACATAGACACACACACACACACACACACACACTCTCTCTCTCTCTCTCTCTCTCTCTCTCCACACACACGCACACACACACACACACACACACACACACACACACACACACACACACACTTCCTACTGTTGCATCACACATCACTCTATTCTTTATTCCAGGACTGATATATACAAAAGTACCGCCACTGAACAATTGGCTCCTCCCATTACTTAAGTCTTAACACCCTTCCAGTGCTCACATAATTAACTTACTGACTGGGAGGCGAGACACAAAAGCGACAGAGAGAAAGGAGGAGGATTACGGGAGGCTAAAGGTGTGTGTGTGTGTGTGTGTGTGATGGCTAGCGTCCTTAGCTCAGAACCAAGTAATTATGTGTTCGACTCCTGTGTAGGTAGGAATACTTTTAGTTCGTCTTCTTTGGCAATGTAAAGGAGAGGAGATATGAAGCGAAAGAATTATAAACGAAAAGGAATAAATGGAGCGAGGACGAAAGGAGGATGATAAGAAAGGAGGAAAAAGGGAAAGGAAAGAAGGATAATTAGTCACTGTAATCTTGTTGATGGAAGAAGAGAGAGGGTGAGAGGAAGGAAAAGAGTGAGGAAAGGAAAGAAAAGAAAAAAATAAATAAGGCGAAGATGATAGAAGATAGGAAAGGAGGAGAAAAGAGAGGAAAGAATGATAACTAGTCACTGTAATATTGTATAAAGGAGGAGGAGAGAGATGAGAGGAAGGAAGAGAGAACAAGAGGAAAGGAAGATAAAGGAAAGGAATAAATAGAGCAAGGATGAAAGAAGAATGATGAATGAAGGAAAAAGAAAAGGGAAGATATCAGTACAGTCTTGCAGAAGGCAGGAGGAGAGAGAGATAAGAAGAAAAAAGATAGAAAGGGATAAATGGAAAGAGGATGAATAGATTGTAAGAAAAGAGAAAAAAAGGAAAGAAAAGAAGGATGATTAGTACTCTTGCAGAATTGAGGAGTAGAGAGGTAAGAGGAAGAGAGAATAAGAGGAAAGGAAGATAAGGAAAAGGTATAAATGAAACGAGGATGAAGGAAGATAGGAAAAGAGGAAAAAGGAAAGATAATTGGAGAGAGAGAGAGAGAGAGAGAGAGAGAGAGAGAGAGAGAGAGAGAGAGAGAGAGAGAGAGAGAGAGAGAGAGAGAGACGATATGAGGAAAGAAAAATAGAAGAAAAAAGGCTTTGTAAAGGCGAAACAGATGCTTAGCCTGGTTCTCAAGGGTATTTCTCCTGTTGATAATACCGAGATCTTGTCAGTTTGTCACTAGAACCATATAAACACCACTAAAAAGCCGTACAAATTAATCTAAAACCTTCTTGAGTGTGGTGGAAACGATTGTAGGACAGAAAGTAACAGGAAAAAAAGTAACATGTAAAAAAGTAACGGAAAAAAAGAAACAGAGAAACAAAGTAACCTAACCTAACCTAACCTAACCGTTACTTTTTTTCCTGATACTTTCTTTCCGAGCACCGGTGGAAACTCGGCGCTGGAGAGTTTCAAAGTACGAGGTTTAGTCACACCCGAAGCTCCGAAGTGTGGTGAGAGTAGTACATGACTCGACCCATTCCCATCCCAGCCTTGAGTCACCGTGAAGCCTTTCCCATGACACACTCCACTGATAAAGAGAGAGAGAGAGAGAGAGAGAGAGAGAGAGAGAGAGAGAGAGAGAGAGAGAGAGAGAGAGAGAGAGAGAGAGAGAGAGAGAGAGAGAACCCACTTCCATTTATGACTTTGTTTGCAGATTGCCACCTCAGTTTCTTTTTCCTTCCCGGTGCCCCTCTTATATAAAAAAGCATGAAACAAAAGAGAAAAGAATGGAAAAAATGCTCACTGATTTGCCAGTAACTAAGAAACGCCTCACTCCACTGACTAAAAATAATACTTCCATTTATGACTATTGATTAGCACTTAGGTTTTCTTCTCTCTTATCGATGCTTCTCCTACATTAAAGAGACCTGAGGCAGCAAAAAGAATGGGAGAAAGGCCCATTGATTCGCCAGTAACTGAATGAAGGTAAAAAGAGCATCCAGAATTAGAGTACGTGTTCTGAAATCTCCCTCGGGAAAGAGTTCTAGTCATAGGAAGGAGGAAATACAAGAAAAGGCAGGGGGAGTTCCAGTGTTTACCAGCTGATAAGAGATGACAGGTTAAGCTGGTGCAAGACTAGTGGAAATTGTGATCTAAAAAGAAGTAAAAACAAGGGAAGTTGATATGAAGGTTACATAATATGATTTGTTATATAATTAAGAGTGACGTTATTGGTGATGAAGATAACAATAATGATGATAATGATGATGAGAAGTTGTTGTATTAGCAAACTGATCGATGATGACGGTAATGATACAGATAAGAATGATAATGATAAGGTGATGATAATGATGATAAAATGTTCATAAGACAAAGATGATTAAGACAAGGCACATCAATGATTTAATGATACTAATAATAAAAATGACGAAAAGAAAGATGATGATGAGAACGATAATGATGAAAACAAATATGAAGGAGGAGCTTAAAGAAAAAAAATAATAAAATGACAACAACGAGGACGAAGATGATGATGATGATGATGATGATGATGATGATGATAACGAAAAAGTGGATAACCTAGAAAAAAGAAAAAAGAAAATCAAATTAAAGTAAAAAATGATAATAAATAAAAATCATAAACAGCTTCCTGGTACACACACACACACACACACACACACACACACACACACACACACCAGAAGCCACATCAGTACGTTTCGCTTTATTCCATTATGCCAAGCTTTGTCAACAAGGAAACAAAGACATAACAAGGGGCGTAACGGAGGGCGCAGCGACCCCCCTACCACCCCCCCCCCCAATTCTTCTCCCTGTTACCTCCCTTCCCTCCAATCCCTCCATTTAAGTGTGGCTGGCTGAAGCGTGTGTGTGTGTGTGTGTGTGTGTGTGTGTGTGTGTGTGTGTGTGTGTGCGCGTGTCGGTATTCAGAAACGCTTTGCTCTCTCACCACGACCATTTTCCAAGGCCATATAGATGATTAGCGAGGTTTTCAAGAGTGTTTCTTTGGTTACTAATGTAGAAATCTTGTCACTCTGTCTCTAGAACTGTAAAAAAAAAAAATAAATAAAAACTTAAGAACTCATGTAAATTTAGATAAGACTTTTTGAAATAATGGAGATGAAGCACAAGAGTGTTTAAGAATACGAGCCAAAGATGCAGAGATAAGTATGTTTTCTAACCACAACGTAACTCCCCCTCACACAGACACACACACACACACACACACACACACGGAGGAAGCCCAACCAGGTGAGGGAGCCACGCCCGGAAACCCAGCCCACACCTGTCGCTTCTCTAAAGGTTACAAGGTCACACACACAACCCGAGCCTTGAACTGAACAAGAAAAAACGCCGGACTAATTGATCTTCTCGCTTTTTATACCCGCACGATCTACCCAACAAGTTTTCATTGGTTGCTTTCTTCCATACCCCCCCCCCCCTCCCCCGACTGCAGGCATAACGATCTGGGCCACATAAACCACACACGGACCAAAGAGCCACTCTAGACTATACGAGTAACTATACTGAGTAACACGGATGAACAGAGATGAACTTTGAACCAAAAATACTATTGCTTACCTTTCCCCTTCCGGAGCCTTCATCAGTTTACTCGGTCCAAACACATGATTTTGGTCTCCTAACGCTCTATTTCCTCCTTTTTTTCTCGTCTTTTTCCACGGATAGGTGAATTAAGTCACTAAAATAGCACAGTAAGTCAGTAGAGTGGTGTGTGGTGGGGCTGTGAGGTTCATTTAGAGGTATTGTGAGAGAAACGTAAACACTCTCACCGCCAGTTGCTGATTACTGAGGGTTGCGAGCCTAAAGGAAAACTGTGTGATAGGTGTTGTGTAATGAGGAACTAGTGGGAAAATCTATGACAATATTGTTTGAAATAAGGGAGAAGAGGAGACAACAAGATAAAAAGTAGAATTAACTGAGAAAACTAAGAGAAAAATTATTGAGTATTGAGTTAAGGCAACAAACACTCCCGACCAAAGACTAAACAGGGAACCGAGGCATTTGAAACACTTCTGGCCGCATCTCCACTATACTGAAAAGACTCTAGCAACAGTGACACGTGTCCTCAAAGAGATTTTCACGGTACTAGTGACAGATTAGTAAGATTTAAATGATATCAACAGGTGAAAGACTCCTGAGAACACAACTAAACATACATACCTTTGAAAAAAAAGATTGATGAGAGACCCAAATGTTTCAGTTCACGGCTCGAAACCCACCATAATATACTTTGTTGTTGTTGTTGTTGTTGTTGTTGCTACCTCAGGGCACAATACAAAACCAATGGAAACTTTAACAATCCAACATTCATTTGTAAAGAGTGACATGTGCAAAACACAAAGACAAGAGCTATTTAGACAGACAAAAGGCAAGGATTCAAAGGTCGAGAGGAATGGGAAAAAGGGAAAGGAACAAGGAAAGGAAGAAGAAGAAGAAGAAGAAGAAGAAGAAGAAGAAGAAGAAGAAGAAGAAGAAGAAGAAGAAGAAGAAGAATATAACCGAAAAAAAGAAAGCAAAATAAAAGAAGAAGAAGAAGAAGAAGAAGAAGAAGAAGAAGAAGAAGAAGAAGAAGAAGAAGAAGAAGAGCAAAACCGAAAAAAGGACAGAAAAAAATAAAAGAAGAAGAAGAAGAAGAAGAAGAAGAAGAAGAAGAAGAAGAAGAAGAAGAAGAAGAAGAAGAAGAAGAAGAAAAGTAAAAGAAACAAAAAAGTAAAGAAAAGGTAAAAAGAAAAAAATAAGAAGATGAAGGGGAAGAAGAAAAAAAGAAGAGTAAAAGAAACAGAAAGAAAAAAAGGAAAGAAAACAGTAAAAGAAGAAAAAGAAGAAGAAGAAGAAGAAGAAGAAGAAGAAGAAGAAGAAGAAGAAGAAGAAGAAGAAGAAGAAGAAGAAGAAAAAGAAGAAGAAGGAGCGAGCATGTAGAATAATGCAACCCGTCAGAAGTACATGGGCGCCAGAGAGCAGTCACCACCGTTTTCTGACATGTGGACACAAAGATTCATTATTCTACAGTCATCATTGTTTGCTTGTTTTGTAGGAGCTATCGCAGACGGCACCCATGTTTGATGTGCAAGACATGTAAAAACCCTTAGAGACACACTAATAGGGTAGAACTGTAACCTTGTCAGTCATGTCCCTCTCTTTCTCTCTCTGTAAAGGCAACGCAGATGATCACATTCGAGTTACCAAGTGCTGTGTGTCAATGATGATGTTGCACACATGTTAAGCCATCACTGCAGTCACGGAGGCACACTTGAAAATCATAATAACTTCCACAAGTAGTACAAGATAAGAAGTCAGGGACGTTTGAGAGTACGGGTATATATTCTCTCTCTCTCTCTCTCTCTCTCTCTCTCTCTCTCTCTCTCTCTCTCTCTCTCTCTCTCTCTCTCTCTCTCTCTCTCTCTCTCTCTCTCTGTGTGTGTGTGCTGGAGAAATAAACAGACAGCTAACATCAATGATTTGGGTGCGTGAGTGACAATAATATAAAACTTCTCATAGCAACGCGAAGAGGAAGCAGCGAGAGCAATCAACCGAGACTGGTAATATTATAGCAGTGGTAGTAGCAGCAGTAGTGGTGGTGATGGTGGTGGTGGTAGTGGTGGTGGTGGTAGTGGTGGTGGTGGTAGTGGTGATGTGGTGATGGTGGTGATGCTGGTGGTGGTGGTAACAACAGTGGTATTATTATTATTATTATTATTATTATTATTATTATTATTATTATTATTATTATTACCCTTGACAACTGGAGATACCCATGAAATCCTAAGCACCGATATGAACCCTTAAAAACAATTATAAAGCATAGGAATACCTTTGTAAACAACCAAATATCCTCCTAAGCAACTCAAATTACATAACCTATAAAAGAGATCATGGAACACATCCTTGAAAATTTATATCAAACCTTAAAATACCTTTGTAAGCCTTCAATACATCATTTGTAAACCCTAAAACATCCTTATAAGTAATGCAAACGTCATATTTTACCACTAGAATCGTGAAAACAATTCTAAAAGTTTGGGATTGTTTACCGCAGAGTTAGTGAAATATGATACGCTCTCACCGTAGACTTTTCGCTATCCAGGATGGGAAAACTAAAAAAATAAATTACTAAAAAATAGATGGTAAATAAATAAATAAATAATAAAATAAAAAATAAACAAAATAAATAAATGAAAAACGAAAACAAATAAATTGATAAAAAAATATAAATAGATAAATTGATCAATCAATCAATACAAAATAAAAATTGGTTCAAATTATAAAATACTTATCACAAACAAAACAATATCAAATCAATGTACATGAGATAATTTGAAAATATAATAATAAGAAATATAATAATTATGATCATTATTATCATTATCATTACTATTGTTATTAGAAAGACAAAAGCAAATCAGACTGAGTAGAGGAGAGAGAGAGAGAGAGAGAGAGAGAGAGAGAGAGAGAGAGAGAGAGAGAGAGAGAGAGAGAGAGAGAGAGAGAGAGAGAGAGACGAAGTTGTGAGGTTGCCTATCGCTGACGTGGTGATTTATTGCTTCTCGTATCAGCAGTTTCTTAACATGAAGTAAAGTTATGCTCCGTGGTTTGGCGCTGTTCTTACTGCAGCTCAGTTAGCCAATATGGAATGTGTTCCTTCGCATCTCACCTCCTGACATCAAACAGTGGGGTGCAGGAGCGTTCTGGCTTCATCATGCATGAGTCTTCGAGGGTCTTTCTTTGATTATAGTGATATGTTAAGAAGGATTCTGCATTTTCAATAGGAAAAATATCTATGAGAAATTAGTTAATAATTTGTAGCCTTTGAATTGTTCAGTGACGAGAATAAAACTTTTTTTAATTTACACAATGAGAGCTTTTTAAGCTTTTTTATGGATTAAAGGATACCACCTAATGGAAAACTCCTATCTGAAAGCCCACCCGTTTGGGAACCGTTAACCTGAATGGATGCCCAATCTTCCCTCGAACCCGTGCACTTCAGATTCCCTTGGCCTTCAGAGTGCAAGTCATTCCACTGTACCACGGTGCCATTTAGTAGAATAGAGATATGTGTAAACAAGCCAGCATGCTGCCGCAACACTACCTCCTCCTTGACCCTCCTGTCCTCAATACTGCTACGTCCCTTGTCATTGGTGATGGCATTCGTCCTCTCTACTTTGTCCTCTACGCTAATATTGCATACATAACATGAGCCTTTGTTTTACGACATAACCTTTTCATCTTTATGTTCTTCACCTTTCATTTTTCGCTTTCTTCTGTTACACCTTTCCTTGTTTAACTCCAAGTAGTGTGGCTTCTTATAATACATCTCATTATAGTCTACAAGTTTGCTGCTGTTTGTCCTTCCTTAGTGTTCCTTCCTGTTTGCGCTTCCAAGTTTCGTCATTCTCTCACTCGCCACGAGCTTGAGACGAACTCAGTGTGAATAGATTTCCATGCATTGACCTTGACGATCGAAGAAATGTGGAGTAAATGTGTGACGTCATATCTCTTAGTGCGCCTACCCCACCCACGCATTCCCTCCCCCATACCATTCCCCCAATCTCTGGCCAGGGAGAGAAGGAATCATGTGCCATACACTCTTTCCCTTCCTGCCCTAAATATTTCTGAGTCATGCACCGGTGTTCTCTCTCTCTCTCTCTCTCTCTCTCTCTCTCTCTCTCTCTCCTGGTCAGAGGGGGTGGGTATAGGTAGTGTGGGTGAGCCGGATCACATGTGGGCGGGTATAGACACCACATCTTCCATCTCGTGATCCTCTCCTTCCTTCCCCCGCTCCCCCATTTCCTTCGTACAAATCAGACTGGTGCCAAGATGCGACTGAGACGAATAAGCCAGTGAGTGAGTGAGTGAGTGAGTGACGGTGAGTGATAGTTTAGGGTGCTCCCTGGTTCCCCCCAGCATGAGACTATCTTATACATACGAAGTTAAAGTGGGCGTCAGTGTACTCCGATGTCGTCACTCTTGGCTCTCTCCCCAGGCATAGCCACGCGCATGCGCCCTGACTCATCACCGCCGTTTCCACACCGGTTAGGAAGGACACCGCAGCCTGTCTTGGTCTAAAGGTGTGTGTGTGTGTGTGTGTGTGTGTGTGTGTGTGTGTGTGTGTGTGTGGGCAACAAAATACTCACCATTCCGGCGAGACCCGTAGGCTTGTCATAGAGGTTAGCGGTGGAAGAGGCGCGTGAGGAGGGATCGGAACTGATGGGGCTGCGGGTCCAGTTGGTGTTGGGAACTTCGAGCAGGTTGAGGGAAGGGTCGTGAGGAGTGCTGAACACCTCCATGTCAATCTCCGGCAGCAGGCGATCTGGAGACAGACCACGAGGAGGTGTGCCGCTGATGGGAGAGTCAATGGGGGACATTCCCGGCAGGGGAGAGTCCTCCTGCACCAGCGGGTGATGCTTCACGTTGGACCGTGAGTTAGACATCTTGGCGAATCCTCCTAAACGTTAATGTTCGTCTGGGTGAGTCAGCGGGGAAAACGTTCCGCGATGGTGGTTTCCCTGGTGATGGCTAAAAGAGGCACTGCTCACAGGCAAGGGCGGGGCGGGGCACGGCGAGGGGCGCGGAGGAACGGGGGAGATTGAATCTATGCGAGGTGCCGAGTGAAGGCGAGAAGTGGAGGTGGAGGTGCGGGTTGGTAGCTGTGCGAGGTACCACTGAGGGCAGTCTGTGAGTGAATGCTGTCCTCGCCACCTTCTCTGGGGCGCCCTGCCAACTCTTTTCCTCTCTCCCCGCCCCGCATCGTCTTGCCCCGCTGCGCACGCCCCTCCGGCCACCTGTGGCACGTGCTTGTCGCGGTGCACGGCCGGTAACCCCTCTATGCAGGGCCAGCTGCCGCCTTGCCACGCCTTCAAGGGAGGTTATCATTTCCTTCAGCCATAAAGGTGGCACAATCAGGTGGACACGCATTATCATAGGATTGGCTTGTCATCTTGGCAGGGCAGCAGGCGGCCACTGTGTGATATCACCCTACAAGGCAAGCTCAGTGTTAGGACTGTAACTGTTCACATCACGTGCACTGGCATGAGTAAAATATTCAATGCAGGAATTGTTGTAACACCACACTGTTGTTATTTATAGCTCTATCAGCGACGCCTCGCATCACCCTACGCTATTCATTAGAGAGGTGCAGTAGTCCTAACTGCTGTGGGATTGAGCAAGGTTGCACACCCTCTATTGTAATATCTATTGTAATGTACATTCATATGTACATTACAAGAGAAGCACCGCCCAGCCGGGCCCTCCGTCCCGACCTCTGCTGCAAGTTACCGCTACAAACTGTAGAGCAAACTGACACAAGAGATGATGCAAAAGTGGTCTGTACTCAGGAGGGGCCTTAACTTCCTCTGTGGTGCATGTTGACCAGGCAAACAGACAGGGCCCGCCAGACACTGCAGTCACCACACGCTGCATGACATACTCAAGTTGCTACGTCTAACATAATGGCTACTCCAGTCAAAATTATAAACAACTCCTAACACGAGTTGTTCCGTCACAATATTCATAAGAACACTTGTACTAGATGTTTAAATCCACCTAAAGATTAAGGATGTCCAGGTGATGACATGACCACTGCCTGTTGTAAACACAATGATGAATTTAAAAACACAAGTCTGTGATAGAGGATAACATGTATTACACACCGACACACACAGTTCATTCCGCTACTGCTGCTGCTGCTGCATGCTGCTCCCCTTCCCCCCAATCCCGTGGCACCTGGCAGGCGGCAGTGAAGGTGCCAGCCGCCACAACCAAGGGACTCACACAACACTCTAACGGGTGGGTCACGCTGAGGACATGTGACCAACATTCCCAGAAAATAATGATTTTTTTTTTAAACTATTAATTACTAACAATTTCACTAAGTGAAGCCTGGATGTAGTGGCCCTCTGTGGTTGTTCCGAAACACGCTTGGCACAGGAGTCACGGTCACATGTCGCTGGCAGTGAATGAGAGTCCACGGTGCCGCCCCTGCCACATAAGCCGCTCCGTCACTACAGGAAAGTGTCCCGCGTCATGAATCTCTTCAGCATGTCGACTGCCTTGAGGGGCTGCAGGTAACCCACTTCATGGCCGGAGCAGCGCACCAACACCCGCACCAAGCCTCGCGCCTCCCGCACGTATCCAAACAGCTGGCCCTCCACTCTCCACACTCGACGCGGCGCCTCAAGGTACTCCTGCGCGTGGTCCCAGTGTAGCGAGCGCACCAGCATCTCCGAGGAAGTGTACGGCACGGTGAGGTCCAGTTGTCCATTGAACACCATGACTCTGATACTGTTGTTCAGCATCTGAGAGAAACGGAGCCTGTTACTCAGAGCCGCAGCCTCGGCTCACCACACCCACTCTGCCACTCACTCAGCGTGTCATTTCTCACTTACAATCAAGGAATGGTCACAATTGAAGCTCCAACACTCAGGACAATGACAGGGGGAGTCTCCTCAGGTCCTTGTAATAAATCTACGAATTCATTTTTTATGAATAAGACTTGACGAAACGCTTAACACACACACACCCACCCACACACACACACACACACACACACACAGAGAGAGAGAGAGAGAGAGAGAGAGAGAGAGAGAGAGAGAGAGAGAGAGAGAGCGCGAGAGAGAGAGAGAGAGAGAGAGAGGGAGAGAGAGAGAGAGAGAGAGAGAGAGAGAGAGAGAGAGAGAGAGAGAGAGAGAGAGAGAGAGAGAGTACCTCCTCCAGCCAGGGTCTGAGGTCGCGCATAACATCTCCCTTGTAGAATTTGCCGAGATAGTCATCATAGGAATAGAAGGTTTTGTTTCCCACGTGAAGGGCGCCGCGCACGTAAGGACTTTTCACGTACTTTTCAAAGTACTGTGACTTCTGCAAGCGAACCGATGTGCAACAGAAGGCATGGCCGATGCACAAGCATTTGATGTACAACACATTGTTATGACACGTTATGTCACACTTAAAAGAGGCGACACATCACCAGACACAAACTAACTGACCAACAAACCAAATAGTTCAATTAACTAATCATCTAGCCAAGTAACTAACTTTCTTGTACTAT
This sequence comes from Callinectes sapidus, assembly GCA_020233015.1. Taxonomy (NCBI): domain Eukaryota; kingdom Metazoa; phylum Arthropoda; class Malacostraca; order Decapoda; family Portunidae; genus Callinectes; species Callinectes sapidus. Next base: position 3,534,025 of record CM035211.1, on the reverse strand, counting down.
GGTTATCTAACTAATTAAGCAACTATCTAACTAAGAATACGGAATACATTATCAATAATTCTTGAAGACACCACAAACTACTTAACACAGTCTTAGAAACACCACTCAAAATTCCCAAACCTTACCTCATCAAAGAGGTCGTCACCGTGCACGAAGTCCAGTTTGTTGTCGGTTTTAACGAGGGCTGCGTAGTGACTCCTGCTTTTATCTGCGCCCATCAGCGACCCAGTCACCTGACCAGGAAGCACGACAATGACTTCAGTAGTGAGAGAGAGAGAGAGAGAGAGAGAGAGAGAGAGAGAGAGAGAGAGAGAGAGAGAGAGAGAGAGAGAGAGAGAGAGTGATAACAGCAGATATAAATTCATAAATAAACAAATAAATAGTTAACAGCAACTGATCTAATCTGATCTAACCTCTTCTTATGACCTGTTCGGCTTATCAACGCTTATAGGTCTAAAACATTTCAAATCAGGGAGGAGCTGAAACAACAGGTACCTTCTGAGCCATGAGGAGATCCCCACGCCTCACTAGCATAAGGCCCAGCTCACACTGCGCTTTGAAGAACTGCCTTTCCTTCTCGTCCACGATGCCCAAGACATAGAGCATGTCCCCGTACTGAATGAGGGATTCGGGTTCGACCACGCCGTTCCCAATAGCAATACCTGAAGAGTGGGTGGCCGTTTAGGTAGTGAGATCGATAATGAGTCACAGAAAGGGTAAAAAAACGAAAAAGATTGTCCAATTTTGGTGTATACGAAGGAAAAGTATGCAAATAAAGACATTGGGATGAGGGAAAGAAAAGATAGAAGGCTGCTATAAAATGAAGGGGAAGGAAGGGAGGAATAGGAAAATAAAGACAACGGGAAGAGGAAAATAAAGCAAGATTGTTATAAAGTACAAAAGAGTAGACGGAAGGGAAAAGTAGGAAAATAAAGACAAAGGGAAGAGGAAAAGAAAGTAAGGAAGGAAGCTTGTTATAAAGTACAGAAGAGTGGACAAAAGGAAAGAATAAGAAAAGAAAAGGAAAAAAAGAGAAAAGGGTGACATGAGGGAAGGAAGCTTTACCTTTGAGATTAATCTTGTGTTCAGCATCTTTGTTCTTGACGAGGATGGTATGACCCAGAGCTGACACAAACTTCCCTGGCAAACAAGCAAACAAGTAAGTCAACAAAACAAACACTTAACTATCTATTGAAATAATTGACGAATCAACAAGTTTAACCCAACCTCACGTGACGTTACCACCGTAAGAATGACCCGCGACGAAAAGTGGGTTGTCTCTGATTTCTGGGAACATTTGTAGGAGCTGTGTGAGTGCGGCGTGTACTTCGATGCCCACCTGACTCTGGTCCACCGGCACGCCCATCTCGTCTTCCGTGTAGCTGTAGCCTGGAAAAACAAAGAAAAGTAATCCCATACCCATAAGACGATGAGAAAATAGGGAAGCTGCAAAATAAGCCATCATGTTTACGCAATATTTCCATAAACCTTTCAGTACTGAGAGGCATTTCTACCATGAGTTTTGCGTGTGATTAGACTATTTTGTTGACATTAAGAAGGGTCTATGGAGATCAGAAGGTTAATGGCAAGAGTCTGTACTATTTCAATAATAAACAATTTATACGCAGAAAAAAAAACACGAGAATATCGGAGAAAATAGAAGAGAGAGAGAGAGAGAGAGAGAGAGAGAGAGAGAGAGAGAGAGAGAGAGAGAGAGAGAGAGAGAGAGCATTCACCAACTTATCGCAGTAATTAGTCAGCTGAGGCCACGGAGCGATGGTGAGTTGGTAACACTGATTTGAACATCTTCCTCGCTGATTGGTCCGCGCGTACCGTCAAAGCGTGTGATGAATTATGAACACATTTTTTCTTACCGAACCCTCACGTGATGCTATTACAGATAATGTGATATCCCGGGATTTATTTATTATTTTTTAATGGGAATACAATTAAGCTGTAGCGCGCTCTGAAATACGACTAGTGAACGTAGAAAAAAATGAACGCATCAGTCAGCTCGATGTTATGTTTGTGTGACAGGGAAAAATTCTCTCTCTCTCTCTCTCTCTCTCTCTCTCTCTCTCTCTCTCTCTCTCTCTCTCTCTCTCTCTCTCTCTCTCTCTCTCTCTCTCAAATATAGATGTGCTCCTCCTGCCACTCTTCAACACCTCGGTCATATTAAAACACACGCCTGTTCATCACCTTCCACATTCCATACACCCACTGTTCATCCACCCTGCCCCTCTTGCTGCATGCCACTCATCCACCACTGCCACCTCTATACATAGTCACTCCTACACACCACTCAAACCCATATTTAAAAACACCTTGCTCTCTCAAAAGTCATCTTCAAAGGCCACGGGGACGATTAACGGATTCACCCGATAGTTTCTTCTTTATATAATGTAGAAACCCTGTTAAACTATCAATAGCACTGTTAAAACACCATAACTTTGACTTCTATAGACCCTTCTGAAAAAGTCAAGGTAAGGTGAAGAGCTTAAGGTAACTACTTGCCCTTCATCTTCATTCACTCACCTGAGAACACTGGGTTATCAACGAAGGCAATGTTGAGGAACTCCATGGAAGAGTATTCGCGGGGCACCAGCTCTCCGTTCACGTTGACGCTGAATGGACCGTGTATATTAAAGAGGCTGAACATCGAAGAGATACCCGGTCCGCCGTCCAGCCACACCATGATCGGGGCGTCCTCCCATCCCTCCTGCAGGTAGGTCATGGTGGTGGTGGTGATGATGGTGGAAGATGGTGAAGTAGAAAAGGTAATTATAGCATTCAAAATCTAAGTACATATTCAAAAGATTAATGAAGAAATGGTATGTTCTACGCCCACTGTTATTGTTTTATGGTAGAAACTGCGACATTAATTATTGTGTTGTAAGTGTTGGCGAGATGCCTTACTTACTCTCGCTGGGAAGAACCAGACGAAGTGTTTGGAACCAAATGTTTTGTTGACAGTGAAGAAACCTGCGTAGCTCGGCCCCAATTCCTCC
>CM035211.1:3501312-3526969 GCA_020233015.1 Callinectes sapidus | reverse complement strand
CAGCTGATGACGTCACGGCTGATGACGTCACAGGTGCTTTATATTTACGTAGCGTAAATCATTTTAAAAATGACCCCTCGATAAAACGCCTTTAGATCAACCTATTGTATCTGATCCGACGTGATAAATAGGATAACTAATTCCCAAAGTATAAACACACTCCTAACAACAATAATTGTAAAGAAATTCCACGGGAAAAAAAACATTTTATGAAAATATGACCCTTTTTAAAACTCGTTAAATATCCATTAACTACCACCTCAGAGGAACCAAAACCCATTTCAAAACAATCGATTATTTAATTTTAATTATTTTAAACACTTTAGAATGAGTTAGAGGCAGAAATAAATTGTTCACAGGCTGATAATTAAGTTTTTAATGTAACTTTGACACCGCTAAATAACACTTTTCCTCTCCACTCATTTCACTGAACTTTAGGCACAAAACATCATTGTATATAGACTACCTCTTGCAATCAATAACAACCTGATACAGCCTCAAATAAAAAAGGGTATTTGGCATTCCAAGAAATTTAGCCCAAAAATTCCCCCTTATTTACCACCCTGATAACACCAACCACCGCGATCTCCACCCCTTACACGCACGCATATCACTTGAAACACGCTGCAGTATTCATAGAAAGCGTTAAATTTGACTATTGATCCCAAATAAACAGTCCAGAAACGAAGACAATATCCTGATATATGAGCCGGCTGGCGGAGGCCCCGTGGCGGGGTACGGCCCCGCCTCCCATCTCACTCCCATCTTCATTAAACTTAAACTTGACCACGAAAGCTATGTCTGAATGGCTCATATGAAAGCTTAGTACCATGGCTGCCTACTGTGGCAAGATGAGCGTATAATAATTGAGAGAAAAGGCTTAAAATGACCGATGAAATAAAAATCCAAGATGGCGCCCGGGCCTGAGGCGGTGACTCACCTGATGAGACGCGGCAAGAGGCTGGTGGCACAGTCAGTGGCGGTAATAACAGTCAGTCCACCGCCAGTAAATCCATCTTACTGCTTAAGTCCGGGAATTAGATGACTTGGACACCGAATAAACTACAATACTCTTCTTGTTCTGTCATTAAAACCACTGTCACCAAAAAACACACACCGTTTTGAGCGTGGAAATCGTCTTAATATGCCACTCCAATGGTAAAACACTATGAAATCTCGCTGGCCAGTTTATTCAGACGATTTTGAGGTCTTCATATGCCACTAGGACGGTAAAAACGCTTAAAATCCAGTGTCAATTCAACTAAACCGCTTTTCAATAGGTTAAAAGTAGCCAACACACGTATACCCTCCCCCTCCGAACACTGGGAAGACACTACTTCACTTCTTTGTCAGACTACCCCCGCCCCCCGCAGCCCCGCCCCGCCCTCATGGCTGGCCGGGAAGGAGCATATTATTTTAACACCTGCCAAAGGGTTCTTGTAGTTTTCCAGGTTTGTCTCAACACAACTAAGAAATCGAGTAGGTTACAGGCAAAGAACATAGATAGACAATAGATAAACATATATACTGCCCCTTAAACGTCGAGTAAGGCGAATTAGCGGAAAAAAAAACCTGTAAAAATAAACGAAGGGAGAAGGCCTACCGGTAGTCATGGTGACCAGCACTCGGAGCAAAAAGTTCTCGTATTTTTCAATGTTTCTTGACATAACTAAGAAATCGAGTACTTAATATGCAGAGGATATAGAAGAAGCGTGTAAAAGTATATATATATAACCCCTTAACCGTCAAAATAAAGCGATTTAGTGAAAAAAACAGACGTAGATAAACGAAGGAACAAGGCCGACCGATAGTCATGTTTACAAGTACTAGGGCCAAAATGTTCTCGTATTTTTCCATGTTTCTCTTGACACAGCTAAGAAATCGAGTAGGTAATATGCAAAGAACAAATATGAAGCGTGGAAAAATACATATGTAACCCCATAAACGCCAAAAATAAAGCAAATTAGCGGGAAATAGCAAAAATTAGCGAAAGAAACAAGGGCAAACAGCGAACATGTTAACCAGTAATTAGGCCAAAATGTTGTTGTATATTTCCACGTTTCTCTTGACACAGCTAAGAAATCGAGTAGATAATATGCGAAGAACATAAATAGACAATAGATAAATACATATATAACCCCATAATGTCAAAAATAAAGCGAATTTGCGAAAAATAACAAAAATACGCCAATAGAACAAGGCCAAAGGAGGCATAAAGTTCATTAGACAGTAACTTGACCCCCTCCCCCCCCCCTCTCTCTCTCTCTCTAGCGAAACTGTATGACATGGTATTGTACTCAAGATCAAAGATGTGGTTTAGGCCGTTCGCAGCCACATGACACCGCCCCTCCCACCTCCCTCACAGCCTCCCATGCCCTATCGAGACACTGTACCGACGCCGCTACCCTGCCAGTCGCGGGTGTTGATGTGGGTGACGGACAGGGCGTCTGATTCCTGGTGGACACGGGCGCAGTAGTGAGAGTTATTCCTTCCCCCGCCCGCCCGCCCACTCAGTCGACCAGCATAATGACCTCCTCGCGGCAGATGGCACCCCAATTCCATCCCACGGCACTCACACTCTCCACCTCGCCCTCACCCCGTCCTGGACACCCCCACCGCCCTCGGCAGAAGCTGTAGGAGATACGTAGATATCACCCTCACTCCTGTATATAGCTTTCTTCACCTCAGAGGCAGAATAGTGCGTTTGACAGGGAACTAATGGTAATTTACGAGGTGGTTCACTACTTCTCTGCCATGCCACCTCCTGCCACGCCCTTCCCTGCCCTGCCACGCCACGCCAACCCCTGCCACGCCCTGCCACGCCATGCCAACCCCTGCTACGCTCTTCCTTGCCGCGTCATCCTCTGCGACGCCACCCCCTGCCACGCCACCCCCTGGCACGCCACCCCGTGCCATGCCAACCCCTGCCACGCCCTTCCCTGCCATGTCAACCTCTGCTACACTCTTCCCTGCCATACCAACCCCTGCTACGCCCTTCCCTGCCATGCCAACCGCTGCCACGCCCTTCCCTGCCATGCCAAATCCTACTACGCCCTTCCCTGCCACGCCCTTCCCTGCACATGAATAAACACACAAATGACAATTAGATATAAAAGACTAAAAAGTAAATGAAAGATGTATGCATATGTAATGAGAGGAAATGAGATGAAGAATGTAATGGAAACAAAATTCATTATAATACTCACCTAATCAGACTATTTTCTCTCTCCTCTCTGCGTGTGTGTATGTGTGTTTGTTTGTTTGTTTGTCCTTTCACCACGGCTATTTTCTAAGGCTTTTTTCTTTATCTTCTTCACTTCCTTCACTGTCCTCTCTCACCACGGCTATTTTCTAAGGCTTTTTTCTTTATCTTCTTCACTTCCTTCACTGTGTCTTTTCACCACGGCTATTTTCTAAGGCTTTTTTCTTTATCTTCTTCACTTCCTTCACTGTTCTCTCACCACGGCTATTTTCTAAGGTTTTTTCTTTATCTTCTGCACTTCGTTCACTGTGTCCTCCCACCACGGCTATTTTCTAAGGCTTTTTTCTTTATCTTCTTCACTTCCTTCACTGTTTTCTCACCACGACTATTTTCTAAGGCTTTTTTTCTTTATCTTCTTCACTTCCTTCACTGTCCTCTCACCACGGCTATTTTATAAGGCTTTTTCTTTTTCTTCTTCACTTCCCTCTTCTCAGTGTGGGTCGTTAAACATCCTTGACAACCAAATCTTCACTTCACTTCTCAAACTATCACTGCAATCAAGAAAAACACTAATGAAAACTTCGATATCTTTCACTGTGGCTTGTTGAACTATAAACATCATGAAGAGAAATACCAGAAAAAAAACTATAATGAAGTAAAGCCTATTAAGGGATCAATGAATTTATGAAAGCTACCTTGAAAGCCTAATATATTCTATCTTTCCTCCATTAAATCCTTCAGTAGTGGGAGGCACTTTCATGTTTATTCTTATTATTTGTCGCTTTTCCACAGCTTCAGAAACTCGTGTTGGGATGAAATAGTACAGAGTGTGGCTATTAATCTTCTCACTTCCAGACACTCTTCCTTATGCCAATAAAAAGCGTCCTTGACTTTTCAACATCATTTCAACGTAATAATTCACTCCCTCAATGGAACAACAGCAGCAGCAGCAGCAGCAGGGAGGAAAGGAGTTGCACCGTGCCGCCGCCAGACAAAACTAGCCTATCTACTACTACTACTACGTACTATATAAATATATGTGTATTCCACCAACAATAATACTATTCTCCCCTCCTTACAAACAATCCATAATAATAATTACGTATCTGGTAACTAACTGCCACTAACCTCAACAAACATCAATGGAACAAGCAAACCCATGTAAACTGACAAACACACACCACTGTACGGTTAAAAAGATACATAATGAATCAATGCTATTTAGTAAAGAATAACAAGAGCCTGTGTGTGTGTGTGTATATATATATATATATATATATATATATATATATATATATATATATATATATATAATGAGAGAGAGGAGACGGAGAGAAGAGAGAATGGAGAGAGAAGGGATGCCGAGAGCGAGAGAGAGAGAGAGAGAGAGAGAGAGAGAGAGAGAGAGAGAGAGAATGATGAACAAGTTAAAAAGTAGTTGTGATATCAATGATGCATATAACTGGGTGTATAGAATTACTTAAACATAAAAGGACAACAGCCAGTGTGTGTGTGTGAGCCAGGCCTAATTTTGTAATTGCACTGAGGCCACACACTGTACACCTCTAACCCTCTGCACTGAATTTGTCTTAACCAGTGAAGGATCCGGAGAATGAAGAGGAATCAAAGGGTAAGAGTCAAGGGAAACCTTGGGCAGCTGCACAGAGGCAAGCTTCCAGTACTTGTGGCATGCCTGGAGTGTCTCCTGGAACCCTTTATGATGGGCTTTCTCCAGTGTCAAAATGCCAATAACTCATCCTGGATTTCACCTTGGAAAAAGGAGGAAGTTTTGGTCACCACAACATAAGCAAAAATGGTGTAGTGCTACAACAACTATGACTGGTCTGTACCCTACCATCAGTGTGTGTGGGCTCACTTAATCACTGCAAAGGACTTTGCTGCCATCTCACACAATACTCATTAAAATACACCTTAACAAATAGCACCAACTCTTGGAAAAAAATATTGTGAAGTAGTTTATCAGCTTTATTGTGCCTGGTCTTCTATAAGGATGCACAAAATAACAAATTACACATAAGCACTAACTCAAGATCTCATTAATAAATTTGAATGAACATGCATCCACCAATTCCAGTAAATCTTTGCACTGCAATATCTCCAAGTTGCTTGTAACTATAATGATATTCTTCCTTTCCTCAGAAATGCCTTGCAGTGAAGCCTTGTTCTCTCAGAATGCCTGTGTATCTACTCCACCAGCTACATTCCTCCACATGTTTCACTCAATGTAGATGAAGACGAGTCCTAACGTGTTTAGGTACAGAAATGCACTACTATTAATTCATTATTATGAAAATAGAACTATGAATGTTAGTTCTTCCAGCAAACACTAATATATGGTATATCATATATATATATATATATATATATATATATATATATATATATATATATATATATATATATCCGACACCGATATATATAATTAAGCAGAGGTACTGCATACCCCACTCATCAAACCTATATCACCACAAACACTATACATAGTCTAAAGATACAAGCAAGTATCCATTCCTATATACATTGACTTGACAGTGATTTGGTGCCACAAGTTCTGAGATGACTGCAGATGTGTGGACAATGTTTTGTAGTCATCTTATTTTGATAATAACTTTGCCAAAACTGAAGTTATATATTCACATGATGATTAATGTCAAAAGCAGCACACAGCAATAATGGTGCACCTACAAAGCTCATGGTTTGCCATTGGTAACTATGTAACTATCACAAGTCATGCTTACCAATCATTCAGCATCACCAATTCTGGCCCTTCAAGAGTCACAAACTCTAGACTGCAGCCATATTGATGAGGCAAGTGGTTTTTAATGGACAGGAAATAAGTTTCTGTCTAAATTTGGTGGGATTTATACTCTTCATATTGTGCAGCCATGAAACATGCTGGCGTGTCTTCTGCCACTCTGTGGATAACTGGCACAGGTGGTAACCCAGGCTCGAATGTCCCATGACATGCGAGTGCATCTGTTGCTGCTGCTGCTGCTGCTTACTGACAGAGAATATAGCATGAAAATGATGCCTAATAATTTTGGTTGATAGATGGTGGAGAGAGTGAGCACTGTATTAGTCTTGCAGTGTGATGTGGCTTATGCAGTGTGTCACTTCATGAGTAGACATTCCTTCAAACACTGACTTCCTGACTGTATGAAGGTGTCAACACAGCTCACACTAAAACCAATCCTCAAGCAAACACTTTGGATACTTCTTAGTTGAAGCACAAATATTGCTTCATGAAATACAACATAACAAACCCACATTACCCTGAAAATGAAGCAGGTTACTTAGTACTTCATACTGTAGTACATAAATATATGCATCTGTAGGTTTTTGAGTAAAACATCAATAAATGATACAATAAAGAAGAAATCTCAACATCATGAAATTTTTTGGGGGTATATTTCCTCAGAACTTGAGTATATCAAATTCCCAACTATATATAACAGTGCCATAAGGCAGTACAAAATAGAGCAACTTTAGAAAAACTGGAATTGAATCAAACTGAATACCTGTACACATGCACAATGTTATACATTACAGTAATACTTTGTAACAATTTGGCTTCAGTCCTAGTTTTGTGAGGAAGGTCCATTTGGCAGCAACACAGCACACCAGCCATGGTGCTTAGATGTTGGCATGTGTGTGCGTGTGTGATGGAGTGTGTGACCTCAATAACTGTGAAGAAACACTGACAAGATGGCACTGCTGGGGCTCACATGCTTCAGGAGTGCATGTACTGTACATACAATCAATTATGGACAGATGGACAGAAGAGTTTTAAGGATACAGGTGATAAAACCAATAGAAAAGACTGCTTGGCGCTTGCAACACTATGTATGTACCAGGTTAGCATTTCGCTTAGTGAGAAATAACCAGGACATGGCACATACATGAGGATTCAGGGAAAAACTATCATGATGAAAGAATGCTTGAAACCATGTTAACTATCAGACTAGACTACAGCAGAAAAGCTGTGGTAACACCATTATACATACAATAATTTAACTACTTATACAGGATTAACTACTAAATATATTAATTCTTACATTCATGTAAATATTTTACACCTCAAAAAAAAAAAAAAAAAAAAAAAAAAAAAAAAAAAAAAAAAGTAAAAGAAAACAAAAAAGACAAAGCATCAATGAACTCAATACACATTTCACCACTCAAAAATTCATGACAAAAATTTTAGTTATTCAGTGTGTCAGTGGTGCCAGTGCACAACACATCCAGTGGCTTGACTACACACTACAGAACCTCACTGCCTTAATCAGGCTTTAAGCTTTCATCCACACACACACACACACACACACACCCCTACTCATTCACACAAAGAATCAAATCATCCAGGTTCAAAATATGAATAAGGAATGTAGCTTCACAATAAATCCAGATTCAACAAAAGATGTTTCGCTTCAATCGAATCACTGTGTACACTAATGATTTACAATGAACCATTACCCACAACTACAAAGCAATTGACTATGTCCTTCCCAGTATGAACACATGGTCTTCAGCTGGCCACACTGCTACCCTCCACTCCCACATTCTAAGATGGTGCAGCAGGTGGCTTAGAAACATAAATGCAAGGGTGCTACTCTTCTGAATGTATTAAGCTCCTTCACAGCCCACAGGCATGTATCCTAGAGTGCATCAAGAGGGAGGGCTGCTTCACTTCATATTATTATCATATTAAAAACTTGAAGGACAAGATTGTAGGAAAGAGAAAATAAAGTGGAAAGAGAGCAAAAAAAGTGTGTGTGAGAGAGAGAGAGAGAGAGAGAGAGAGAGAGAGAGAGAGAGAGAGAGAGAGAGAGAGAGAGAGAGAGAGAGAGAGAGAGAGAGAGAGAGAGAGAGAGAGCAACCCCATAAAGATAATTGCTACTAAAGGTTCTTTCCTCCTGTCTAAGTGTGCCATCCTGACAGTGGAAGGCAGGATTTTCATGAATTACTATCAATGTGTCACAAAAATATAGTAAGTTTTGAGAGGACTTCATATATTACGTGGTCTCTCCCACATAGATCATTATTTGTGTACGTCCCTGGACACCCACAAGTTGTAAATGAAGAATGTGTAAAAAGATATTCTATATAATGACATTATAATATTATTGTCATGCAGCACAGAATAGTCTGGCATAATATTTTTTTCTCCTATCTTATCCCTAATAGTGATAGAAGCTTGGGCCTGTACAACTGTATAGAAAGTACAAGGTGTTTTGGTTTGATGTAAGCATGAGTAGAAGTTAAATACATGAAATGCCAAAAGAAGTAAAATATATACTGAATAAAATTTATGGTTTTATCATTGCTTGCTGAGTGAGTGTGTGTGCATCACTTAACATGCAGTGATCAGTGACTGCCATCTTGCTAGACATGGTGGCTGCCTGTCTGGCTGAGGAGGCGCTGGCTGGTCCACACTCCCGGCCTGCAGAGGACTAAGGAACCTCTGCCTTGAATTTAATTTCAGTCAAAGGCATGGGAAGATTCCTGAGTGTCCAGCAGGTTCACTTCCTCATCATCTTCAAAGACCTCCACCTCCACGCTGTCTTTGCTCTGCCTCTTGGTGTGCTGGTTCACCTGTGTGATCCCCTCGGTGAGACCTGTGGTGGTCAGTCTGTGGGAGGGCACAAGGTGTCAATGCATTCCTGTGCCACCATCACCTCCTTACTGTTTCACTCACAGGCAAGGACAGCGAAACAAAACTTCTGTACTTGCTGAAGCTCTCAATAAGTTTTACAAAGGTTTTTAGTTCAGTTCATCTTCAAATTGGTGGAAGATTTTGTACAACCAAAGTTAACTGGCCAAGATTTCCATGATTATTGCACTGCTAAAAGTTAATTGCCATCATGACATAACATAAAGTAGATCAGAAACCTATGCTCAAAAAAGAATTTCTCAACAAAAACTTAACTCACTGAAAAAAAAAAAAAAACCTAGTTGGACCACATTTAGTAGCATTACATTCATACATAGATATAAACAATGATAAATTTGAACTTGGTTAGCACAGGAACCTATTTAGAGCATAGCAATAGCCATACAAGCCAGGTGATCTCTGTCTCTCACCACACAGCCCAGCATCTCAGCCTCACCGAGCCACCAGGCAGAGTCTATCTCATGCACACAAACACACAGGCACAAACAAACACACACACATACACACAAACACACACACACACACACACACATACACACACACACACACACAAACACACACACACACACACACACACACACACACACACACAGTCATGACATACACAGGCATATGGCATCACAAATTACAAAAGTGAGAGACCTAAGAGTAGCTTCTTCAACAAAACACAACACAGAAAAAGAACAAAATAAATAAAAGGTACATTACCAGACAATATAAATAATCAAAAGCAAAATAAAGCCTTTCACTGTGATATGCAACAATTCAAAGCACTACAAAAGTAATGAAATCTTTGTACATATGAAAGCATCTACAAGAAAGAGAATAAAAAAGAATAAATTCAGCAATTTCTAGCCAGTACAATGTTTAGAGATTACTATAGATTGAAGACACCTTAGAGAGCTGATCAATGAAAGAAGTGACAAACAGGTGTGAAAGGATTAAACAAAGAACATCACCACTGCCAGGGTAAGAAAACAAGCTGCCAGTAATGAACAGATGACTGTGCATGCTGGACAGTCACACCACCAGACAATGAGAGCACAAGCAGCCACTTCTCAACACAGGCACACTTAAAAACACTGACAGAGAAATTAAAAAAAGAAGAAATTAAAAGAGCAACAAATAGCAACTTAATACTACAGTTGTTGTAATAAAAACTTGCCTTGTACAACACATAAAAGACGACATCCGTGAAAAGAAAAAACAAAAACATAATGATTTGACACATGACTAACACAATCATGCAATGTGGATGAAAACAAGCACAAACTCATTTAACTACAAAATTAAATGACACGCAGAATGAGAGAGAGAGAGAGAGAGAGAGAGAGAGAGAGAGAGAGAGAGAGAGAGAGAGAGAGAGAGAGAGAGAGAGAGAGAGAGAGAGACATATACAACAAAACAATAACAATTTTAGGGCCACAGTACTCACACTTCCTCGATCTCCTTATCTTCGTCATACACACGGAAGTAAGGGTTATTGGTGGCCGGCCTGAACTTGTAGCCCGTCATGACAAAGAAGACGTAGGTGGCCATCTCACGGAACATAGCGTCCAGCCACTCATATTGGAAGGGCACTGTGATCTGGGAGGAGGAGATGGAAAGAAGCTGAGTGGAGGGTGTGGATTTTATGAGTGTGGGAATGGACAAGTAGATGAAGGAAGCTGGAAAATTAGTGGGTGTTTTATTTTCATTGTTTTTGTTACCATTGTTTTGCTGCCATTCCACCTCTTACACCAAAAAAATAAATGAATAAGAAAATACAAGACTTGGAGTTTTATAAGAAGACTGGACAAGTTTATGGATGAAGATGATAGGTGGAGATAAGCAGAGGTGTTCACATAGGAACTGCCATGAATAGGTCTAGTGCCCTCTTGTAGGTTCACTCATTTTCTTATGTTCTTAAAAGGATGTAGTGGACAAATTTAAGGGAAGGGATGATGGTGGAAGTAAACATGTATTTCTATATCTGATGGCATCTTGTAGCTTCTCTTATTTTGTGATGATGAGAATAGAATGAGGAAGGAAGGCTGGGTACAGGGAAGGTGGTGATGTTGGGTGGACATGAATGAGACATCTCCAGAGGGGAAAGGTGAGAATATTTCATTGGGGTGTAAATAATTCAAGAAAAAAAGGATGTAATTTCAAGGTACAGATTTTTTCTTCTTTAATTAGTGAATAGAGGCAAAGAGAAAGTCATTCATTTCTCCTGTAGATGCAGAGATGCTTACCCTCAAGAGGTAGACAATGATGCGGGTGAAGTAGATGTAGCAGACAATCATGATGTAGAAATGGCGGAAGAGCTTCAGCTTTCTCAGGTTCATTGCAGCCTTGCCATCGGTCTGTGAAGCTTCCTGCAGGTGTCGGATTGACCTGTCGAAACACACGCACACACACACACACACAATTACTAGGTGCAAATATAGTTATATCTACAGAGAGAGAGAGAGAGAGAGAGAGAGAGAGAGAGAGAGAGAGAGAGAGAGAGAGAGAGAGAGAGAGAGAGAGAGAGAGAGAGAGAGAGAGTGACCGGAAGAAACAGAGAGACAGGAAGAAACAGACAGACAAGAAGAAACAGACAGAGATAAAGAGACAGAGAGAGAGAGAGAGAGAGAGAGAGAGAGAGAGAGAGAGAGAGAGAGAGAGAGAGAGAGAGAGAGAGAGAGAGAGAGAGAGAGAGATACAACAAGGCTTGACAGATGGACTCACCACACCACTGGCAGCAGGATAGCGCCGCAACACAGGAAGTCAATAACAATAAGGCGTTGGAACCACACGGCATGCTCCTCGTTGGACTCCTCTGTCTCCTCAACAATAATAGTGGCGACGTTGGCAATGATCTGAAGAAACACATCACGCAACATGGCATTTCCAAAAGATTCTCAACTTCTCCATAAGGTCATGAAGACATAGATAAATCTTGTTCTTCAAAAACCTTTACAACTTCCACACTTATCCATGATCATAGTAAAGCAGTTTCTGAATATGAGAAATACACATGCATGACTTCCAAATTCATTCCTTTCTCTAGTGAACTCTGAAACTTCCTACCTGATTCTCTATTTCCAACTTCCTATGACTTGACTTTATTTAAGAGGGAGGTTTCAAGACATTTGTCCCTCACTTTTGACTAACTCTTTTGATCTTTAAGGGGACTGGCAAATTAGTGGGTTTTTTATTTTCATTACTTTTGTTGCCCTTGACCAGCTTCCACCTCCTACATAAAAAAAATAAGTAAATAAATAAATGCAGTTGTAATAAAAGACATTTCTCCAAAACCTTACCTGGAGAGGAATAATGATGATGAAGATCTTCCTCTCTTTACTGGACAACACATGCTTGATGAAGGCCCAGCCAGAACCAATGAGGGCCAGCACAGTGAACAGCAAGGCACCCTTCAGTCTGTACCAACACCATACACATCAAATATTACCAAGACATGACACACAGCATTACTCATTCTTATTTCTAATATAACACTACACTACCACTATATACAAAGAAAAAAAGTTATTTCTGTCCACCTCTCTAATGCAAGAATTAACCAGTTTTCTCATTCATTCATTTCTTTCTCTAGTAAACTCTGGAACTCCCTGCCAGCTTCTATATTTCCATCTTAAGACCATGCAAACATAAGAAAATGAGAGAAGCTGCAAGAGGCTATTAGAACTATTCGTGGTAGTCCCTGTGTGACCACCTCTGCCTAATTCCCCTTATGATCCTCATCCATAAACTTGTCCAGGCTTCTTTTAAAACTCATTCAAGAGAGGCTGGCACCTCAGTGGGAGTTTTTTTGTTCTGAATAATTTTTTTACCCTTCCTAAATAAAAAAAATAGAATGAACAAAAATAACAAAGATCCAAATACACTCCAGAGCTCCCTACTTGTTTCTATACATATTTCCAAATTCCTATGATTTGACTTTAGTAAAGAGGGAGGTTTCAAGATATTTGTCTGTCTTTTGGCTAACTATTTTGAACTTAAGGGGAGTGGCAAATTAGTGGCCTCTTTTACTTTCATTGTTTTTTTGCCCTTGGTCAGCTTTTCCCTCTTAGATTAAAAAACAAAACAAAACATGGAAGACGAGAATACAATTATGTACATGAAAGATAAGGAAAAACAACCAAGCCTAGCAAATCCCATAAATACATTCTGGACCTACACACAACAAACCACTGGAGGGAACAATAGGTAAACAATGGCCATGGACTCACAGATGCATGATATAGTACATGACAGCCCAAGCCTCCATGTGGACCCCACGCGTCTGTATCATGTGGTAATTGACTCCATGGAACAGAAGGCTGAAAGACTTGATCACCACCAGTACTCCCATCAGGTAGTGGATCTTGAACACCGGATCTCTGCAGGCACAGGAAAGGGTCACTGTGTCAGTGATCTGTTGGTGTGTCTCAAGACTGACTGAGAGGGAAGGGAACTGTAGACTGGCAGTGTTGGACCATGTGTGTGTGTGTGTGTGTGTGTGTGAGAGAGAGAGAGAGAGAGAGAGAGAGAGAGAGAGAGAGAGAGAGAGAGAGAGAGAGAGAGAGAGAGAGAGAGAGAGAGAGAGAGAGAGAGAGAGAGAGAGAGTGAGAGAGAGAGAGAGAGAGAGAGAGAGCGCGAGAGAGAGAGAGAGAGTGTAAGGATGAAATGTATAGACAAGTGTAAATCAATGCAAGTGACTTTTTTTACACAACTTTGTTTTACACATTTTTAAAACTAATCAAGGTCCAAAATCCAAACAAAGTTCATTTTTTTTTCATTTATGTGCAATATTTCATTGAGTGGCCACCAGATGTCTCACTCAAGTTCCTGTGCACCACCCGAACAACAAATGATACACACACACACACACATGTGCGTACATATACTGTGTGAGTGTGTATATATATATATATATATATATATATATATATATATATATATATCTATATATATATATATATATATATATATATATATATATATATATATATATATATATATATATATATATATATATAGACACATACACACACACACACACATATAGTATATAAATATACGCTTACATACATTCAAATAGGAATGTACACAATTTATTAGCTCTTTGACAGGGTGAGCTCCTATTTCCATGGACGACATCAGCATCACCTTTACAACTGGGCACAGTTCTAAACATGATGCCGACACTGCTACCTCACAACAGCATTCAGTAAACATTCGACAATCGTGGAGAGAGGAGCTCACTCTGTCAAAAAGCCAATAAACTGTGTACATTCCTATTTTTATTTTGAAAACAAGAACGTAACACTTGTATAAATCAAGTTACCGGCACTTCTTTGCCATACTAATTGCATAATTAAGCTCCTGAGAATAGACATCAGCTAACACTTCAATAGTCTCCTTGTCTTGAGCTTTGAGTGCATCACATTTATCCTTTCACTACTATTTGCTCCATCTCTCCTTAATAACTGATCACTACAAGACATCTTTACTTGTTCAATAATTACCTAAAATCCTTAGAAATTCCAAAATATACTCTTTTCATGCATTCCTTTCTTGCAGATGGTAATAAAAATCTCATGCATTGCTAGTGATGTTAACTGTCTCCTATTGTAGTGAAAGAGTTAAGACTAACCTTGCCACTATGAATCCTGGTTGAAAGTAAAAAGTTGTTATCCAAAATTAATTCACGACTGCTGAGATGAAAAATAAAGGAAAATTGACGAATCTCAGAATGACACCTTACCTGCTTTTCTTGAGAAGGAAGAACCAGAAGCAAGCCGAGAGGAAGAACAACAGAGCCATCATGAAGTAGAGGGCTGGCAAAGGCATCTCCCCGGCAGACAGGTAGTTGTCGTCAGGGTTCTTCTCCTCAATCTGGTTTCAAGGAAGGAAGGGGACATGGTGTTTCAAGGAAGGAAGACATGTTGTGCATTTTGCTTTTTAATTCTAGTGTGTGACTTTCCTTATTATACAAACACTAAAATGAGATGTCTTGGTTACCACATCTTGAAAGTCATCACCCTCACACACAAACATTTCAGACTAATACTGTTTGCTTATCCACATTCAAACTCTGTCCATTAATTCTTACACTATGTCTCCCCCCTCCCTCTTTCTCTCTCTTAGCTTCCTGCCTTCATTTTACTACTTTTACTGTCACAATGCCATTTCTAAGTCCTGCTATCCTTGAAAGTTGCAAGAACTGCTAATGTTTCCTTCAGTCTAAATGGTGATATGACAGTCTCTCCTATCTCTATTCTGTCTAACTCTCTAATGCAAGAGTTCACCAGTACTCTCAATCTTTCATTCCTTTCTCTGGTAAACTCTGGAACTCCCTACCTGCTTCTATATATCTAACTTTCTATGATGACTTTATTTAAGAGTGAGGTCTCAAGACATTTGTCCCCGACTCTCAGCTAACTATTTTGACCTGTAGGGAGACTGCCAAATTAGATGGCTTTTTATTTTCATGTTTTTGTTGCCCTTGGCCAGCTTCCCCTCCAACGTAAAAAAAACAAAACCTTCACATCCCGGGTAGCTCAGCATCTCACCTCCAGGAACATGTCAATGGCAGAGGGTGTTGGACTGGGGCCATAGTTCATGCAGTTATGGAAATGCAGGTTGTACAGTCCTTCCTCCTTCTCCAGAGCTACATACACCACAAACTGGAAGAAAAGTCACCATCTTTTCCTCCACCTGACTGCTCTCTCAAATGAGGTATTTGGACAGTCCATATCATCAAAATATATCACTGTTTATATCAAAGCCATAATATTAAAATAAGTTATTCCCATTGGTGAATCATCCCAACAAGCTCTCCAGCTAAATGTCAGAGTGAGGATTCCCACCTTGAAGCTATAGTAGTCTCCATCCTTGGTCATGTTGATCTTGACGTCATTGCACTTTTGGTTGAACAGGTCTCCCGTGGAACCCTTCATGGTGGCGGTGGTGGTGGTGATGGAGGTGCCGTCGCCTGTGTGAGGAACATTGCTTCACTTCTGAGAAATAAAGGGCCACTGTGTGTGTGTATGTACGTATGTTTGAGTGTGTGTGTATTTACCTGGTTGAGATTTAAAAGACCTGAGTTAATTTTGTGTGGTCCAATCTCTGTTTCTATATTCATGTAATCTTTCTTTGAATTTGTGCTCATTTGTTAGTTACTATTTCTTCTGTTTAATTATTCCAGGTTTCAAGACTCCCGTGTGTGTGTGTGTGTGTGTGTGTGTGTGTGTGTGTGTGTGTATTTACCTAGTTGTATTATACAGGGTTCGAGCGGGGCTCATAGTGTCCTGTCTCCATATCTCCATATATCCAACATTTCCTTGAACTTATGGATATTGGTTGCTGTAACAACCTCTTCTTTCAATCCATTCCAGGTGTCCACAATTCTATGTGGAAAACTACTTTTTTGTGTCCTTTAGACACCGACTTTTTCTGATTTTCCTTGAGTGTCCTCTCATCTGTCTAGTTTCTTCTTCCATCTCCAGGTTTTGCTCGTCTAGCTATTCAATACCATTTACTATCTTATACAGAGTTATTAGATCACCTCTCTCTCTTCTGTCCTGTAGAGTTGGCAGTTCCCATTTCTCTTAATCTGTCCTCATATGTTAGCTCGCTTTGTTCTGGTACCATTTTCGTGGCTACTCTTTAGATCCTTTCTAGTTTCCTTATATCCTTTTTTGCATGTGGTGACCACACTACTGCTGCATATTCTAATCTTGGACGTATCATACTGGTTAGAATTTTTTTCATCATGTCCTTGTCCATGTAATGGAAAGCCACCCCAATATTGGCTAACATTCTATATGTTGATCCAAAAGTTTATTTATGTGCTGCTCTGGATTCAGCGTATCCTGTATCACCACCCCTAGGTCTTTTTCTTCTTTTGTCTTAGGTATCTCCTCCTGTCCTATCTTGTAGCTCCATTTTGGCCTTCTCTTCCTCTTGCCTATCTCCATCACATGACATTTCTTTACATTAATAGCCAGTTTCCATGTCTTACTCCATTCATCGATCTTATTTATGTTCCCCTGTAGCTCCTGGCAGTCAACAGTGTTTTTAATAACTCTCATTAATTTGGCATCATCCGCAAACATATTCATGTGTGTGTGTGTGTGTGTGTGTGTGTGGATTGTGTGGATGGGAAGTGTACCTGAATGTAAAAAGTTAAGTAATTAATTAGGTATAAACTGTTGTTTTTATCATTAAGTTTGAATATGGTATTTTTTCCTCCATCCTTCATTCCTCCATCCTTGATAATTTTACTGGTTATTCTTGTTATATCACCTATACTATTTACACACCTTTATTGGAACACCCTTTAACACACACCTCTCTATGGAATATAAGTTCAAATACTCCAATCTCCTGTAACATATATTTTTCATTCTCCATTTCTTTCAATTATGCTTTGGGCACATCTTTATCTTTCCACCACAGTATAATGGACTCTAGATAAAGTGTAACCAACCAATAGAAATTATACCTTATAATATGTACATGCCCAAGTATATTCAAAAGATGCAATGTCTCTAATGTTTTATCTTTGCTGCAAATCATCAATGCCTCACATAAACTGACATTCAAAATAGCAACTTAAGTGAAAGGTGAAGTAGTACTGTAGCTCACAAACTAATTCAATGCTGGGTGAATGTTGGGTGGCAGTGTATGCTTACCTTGAGTGTTGTTACCCACGTCCCTCCTGTGTCGCTCGACCTGCATTGCCACATGGAATGGGAGAGGAAAACCAGCATTAAATTTCTATCCATCAGGCCCTTAGATTTCTACACCTATTCTTGAGACTTAATCCAGGGTCTTCTTTGGCATCATTCCTGGCCATTCTAACATTATCTATGTACCTTCAGTGCCCTCACCTGCAAGCTTTTCCCTCACACCAACATTGTACACCCATTCTAACAGTTCCTTTCTATCACAAGGGAATCAATTCACCAATAACCTCCTCAGTAAGTTTATAAATGTAAACTACATCCAGGCTGGGAGACTTAGCGAACCATCACTACCACACTATATCCTGGAGCTCTCTGCCTGCCTCTGTATTTCCACTCCCTATGACCTTAACTAAGAGGGAAGTTTAAAGTCATTTACCTAATTCTCATGGCTAACTCTCCTGAACCTGCTTGGGAACTGGCATCGTATGATCTTATGTGACAAAAAGAAAAAAAAATATTACCTTCTTGTTGAAAAGGTAATTGTCATTGAACTTGGCCAGCTCCTCCACCTTCTGTATCTCCCAAAGTTTTGCTGTGTCATTGAACACATGCAGCTGGGCCATGTCATCGCTGCAGTTGAGGTACACCCTGTTGTGCCAAGGAAACAAGTGCACTACTAGACTTGAGAAGATAAATGTTGGTAATTACCTGCTTTACTGCATTGGTTTTACTTTTGTTTACTTTATTATTCATTTTCACATTTACTTGTGCAAGTACACAGTACTTGGAAAAAAAGCTTACAAATGCCACTTGCAATACTATTACATATTTGTAACTAATTTGTATATACACCATTGCTAAATTATCCATCTTACAAATTGCTTTTCCTCTGCCTTGTGGACCTGAGGCAACGCTATGTCTACTGTTCAGAAGCACACTTACTGTTTGTTCTTCAGGTCAAATATGAAGAAGACGTGCTGCACCAGCTGATCGTTGTGCTGCAGGTTGAGCAGTCGGCACTTCTCTGGGTGAGGCTCATTGTAGGAGTTGGCAATCTTCTCCAGGATGAATCCAAACTGTGGACCACAAACATCATCACAAACATTCCCTTCCTCACCACCACTACCATCACCACATTTCCATTCACCGTGAGACAGCAAGATGATCCAATGAAGCCAACATAACCCCAAAATATACTCTGGAACTCCCTACCTGCTTCTATATTTCCAACTTCCTATGACTTAATTTATTTGAGAGGGAGGTTTCAAGACATTTATCCCTGACCTTCAGCTAACTCTTTTTATCTCTAAGGGGACTGGCAAATTAGTGGGCTTTTTATTTTCATAATTTTTGTTGCCCTTGACCAGCTTCCCCCTCTAACATAGAAAAAAGAGAATCCCTTGGTCACCACCACCACTACCACCACCACCACTACTACCACCATCACCACTACTACCACCACCACATTTCCATTCAGTGAGTCAGCGAGATGTACCAATGAAGCTCACGTAACCAAAAAAAAACATAGTACTTAATGAGTGTGATTTCTGGTTCAAACATCATGCACACTACAAAATGCCCCACTGAAATACAACAGTACCAGTAAGATCCATGAGTCAAAGTAACAAAAAGTGACAAGAACAAAAATGATAAACTGGGATAAGTGTAAAGTATAAACAAGCAAATTTCAGCTTATAAATTTGGAGTCAATCAAATTCTTGTACTTAACTTCCACATGATCTTCCTAGTATGCTTTTAGCTTCTTCTTTCACTATACACTCTGACATACCACAATAATTTCTACTCCTATGACCATTGAGATGGAGATATTAAAATATTTATCCTATTCTTTTCACTAACTCTTGGATCTGCTTAGGGACTGGTATCAAAGATGGCCCTTTTCTTTTTGCTGCCCTTGCCAGATTTCTCCTCTTATAAGAAAAAAAGTGATGAAGGAGAAGCTGGGAGACAGTACGGTGATGTCTGGTGATGAGGAAGAGGCTAGGAGATGGTCTGGTGATGAGAGTAAGGCTAGAAAATGCTCTGGTGATGTCTGGTGATGAGGGAGAGGCTAGGAGATGGTCTGGTGATGAGAGTAAGGCTAGAAAATGCTCTGGTGATGTCTGGTGATGAGGAAGAGGCTGGAAGATGGTCTGGTGATGAGGAAGAGGCTGGAAGATGGTCTGGTGATGAGGGAGAGGCTGGGAGATGATCTGGTGATGTCAAGTGAAAAAGGGAAAAGAGAGAAGCCTAACACACACCTTCTGGTCGGTATCCTTGGGCGTCACTCTGAACTTGTGCACATCAACCACCAGGTGTCCGAGGCGGTAGAAGCCAAAGGTGCTGATAGGGAAGTACGGCCGCTTGTCATTCTGAAACACAATGGTACTTAACTGATTATGGCACTCTGTATGCTATCTAATTACTTGTGCCTATGCAATTATTTGTATCAATATACTGTACTTGTATCTACCTACCTAATATCTATTGGTATTATTTTACTCTTTCACCAAAGATTATTATGAATAATTTGAACCCATACATACCTGTTATGAATTGTTCATGACATTTAACAGCAATTTTTAAAGATTTACCAGTTTTCAGTCAACAAGCTACTAAGATGTGACACCCATGCATGTGATGGACGGGCGGACACTGAGGAGCACAGTGTGCATTGTCACATTATTTGCCTACACACAAAATCAATCATGGTGATTGGTTCCCTTGCTTGAGCTTACAGTGACTGGCCAATAGAAATAATACATAATAAATTTAACCAATCAGAGAGTACTTTGTGGAGCAATTTGAAATCAGAACAATATGGAAGATGTCAGTCAGTGCAGGGTGTTGCAGCTGTCACCTCAATTGTTTCTGTTGCATCACTAGATTTTACAAAGAGAAATAAGGCAACAGCCTCATATTAATTTTTTTGTGTTGCCAGTCAGGTCAAGCTAGTTTGCCTTTGATAGATCTGTTTAATTGGTTAACTAGTTTAAGTTGATTTATTCTGAGGAAGATATCTCAGAAGTGTGTATTGCCTCAACTAGGGTAATTTAAGGTTAAGTTAGGGTTAGTTTTGGTTAAATAAGACAAGTTTGGTTAGATTGATGTGTCAACAGTGCACAGTGGTGGTGGTGAGCACTCTCCACAGTAATAACAGTCCAAATTTTAGACTGTTTTATAAGGGGAAAGGGGAAAATAGATACTGATTTGCAACAAAAAACAAAGAGCAGATTCATAATAAAACAGTTTAAAAAACTACCATTAGTTTCCATGGGAAGTGAGACTTTGGTGAGAGTACAAGTTTATTCTTGTATCTATCAGTGGGTCTCACGGCCCGGGCGGGGGGTGTACTGACGGGTCACAAGTACAAAGGTTTGAGTCCTGGCCACAGTTGGTACATAGGAATGGCATCCACTTAGGGTAACGGTTCCTAAATGCTAAAACAAACCCAACTGTCTGGAAACACTCTTCTAGCACTAATAGAATGGGGAAAATGAAAGTAAAATTAAGAAAAAAAAAAAAAAAAACTTCAGCCTTCACATCTGCTATGGGCAATAAGGGAAACTCTCTCTCACACAACACACAGACAGACAGACAGACATAGGAGAGCATACCAACATTACAACAGACTCCTGCATCACGTGTACACATGATCTACAGCAGTGCCACCCCGCCCCCCCCCGCAGCCTGCCCCGCACCACAGCAGCACAACAGGCAGCAGCTGGCACGCCCTCCTCTCACCCAACACACTCAGCCACGCCCATACCCGCACTCCACGCCCACCTTGATCTCCAGTTTGTGCTTCCTGGCGTCCACCACAAGAGCTGCAGCGACCAGGAAGAGAAGCAGCGTCAGGGATAACTTCATTCGGCCCTTCTCCATCTTGGTTGTTTTGCACAGGCGGCCATCACAGTGTTGCGTTCACTGCCACTCCTCTCTTAAGTCTTTGTATCTTCTCAAACTCCTTATATTAGCAAAGAAGAATGAGTTGATAAATTCAGTGTTATTTTTGTGGGATCTTTATTTCCGTTTGTGTGCGTGTGTATGTGTGTGAAGTGTTGTTCGTGTGATAGTGAATGCCACGGGGGTTTGGTTTGATTTATCTATTCATTTGTTTATTTTTCTTGTGATGGTGTAATGCTTTGGGAGTTCTGTTTGGATGAGTTTAGTTTCATCGTCTAAATGATGCAATTATTAGAGGTAATGGATATTCCACTACATTCTCTCTATTGCTGCCTCAGTAGACAAATAGGCGACATAAATGAGTGAGCAGGTTCAGGGAGACAATTGTTTTGCAATGGGAGGAAATCAATCATTCGAGTCCCCCAAATGATGATGGTCTTTATAGGGCCTATTCAGCCTACTATCACTGCCAGCTAATACATACCAGATATCAGTAACGATACCCGGAGAAAAGAGCAGCGCATCAAAATGCTGTAGACGTTAGAATCACGGCTGTTCTTCATGGCAACACGGGTGATGGCCGGCAATAATCAAACAACGGAGAATTAACCCCTTCAATCCTAGGACATATTTTTATCATAAGTTTTGAGTATGATTGAACGATTTTATTGACATTAGGAAGAGTCTATGGAAGTCAGAAGATTAATGGCCAGAGTCTGTACTACTTCAATCCATACACGAGTTTCTGAGATTGTTTAAAATCGACAAATAGTAAGCAGAACAAATATGAAAATGCGTCCCAGTACTGAAGGGGTTAAAGAATGATACACTACATCAGTGGTTCTCAAAGTGGGCGGTACCGCCCTCCTGGGGGCGGTGAAACAATCTTGGGGGGCGGTGAGGCGAAAGGGGGCGGTAGGGGGGCGGTAAGGTAGCATCAGAAGCAGCTAATATTTAAGTTTGTTTTTACAAAACCTAAATGACATAAAACATGACCTGACAGGTTGTTTTTGTTTATCCTTCTCCACGGACTACCACTTTTGAGCTCCGTGTGCAGCGTGGAGCAGCACCAATGGTCATCCATCAGCTGTCTAGTCACGGGGAACAGCAGCAGCGGTGGAGGAGGCGCTGGGGAGAGAGGAGACGCAAATTAATATTGTTCATCAGTTAAATACATGCACTTCATTCGGTTACAACACAAGAAATGAAGGGAAGAAGATGCTGCAACAAGATATCACATCTGTATGTGGCAGGTCCTGTAGCAAACAAATATACCAAGAGATTTCTACCTATTATCTATCCCCTGCCTATTGATTAAGCACACACACACACACACACACACACACACACACACACACACACACACACACACACACACACCTCAAAATACCCAAAAACATCACTTCACAATGCGAGATATGGAGAGCCAATATAACAGTACTACAGCACCACACACACACACACACACACACACACACACACACACACACACACACACACACCTCAAAATACCCGAAAAAATCACTTCACAATGCTAGATATGGAAAGGCAATATAACAGTATTACAGCATCACACACACACACACACACACGCACACACGGTAAGCATACAGTAACTCATGCTATATATGGCATATAAGTCAGGAAGGCAAGGGGGCAGGGAGGCGCCCGCTGCCCGATGACGTCACAGCTGATGACGTCACCGCTGATGACGGCACGGCTGATGACGTCACAGGTGCTCTATATTTGCGTAGCATAAACCATTTTAAACATGACCCCTCGATAAAACTATGTCAGATCAAACTAATGTATCTGTTCCGACGTGATAAATAGGATAACTAATTCCCAAAGTATAAACACACTCCTAACAACAGTAATTCTAAAGAAATTCTACGGGAAAAAACGTGTTTTATAAAAATATGACCCTTTTTAACACTCGTTAAATATCCATTAACTACGACTTCAAAGGAACCAAAACCTATTTCAAAACAATTGATTAGTTATTCTTAATTATTTTAAACACTTTAGAGTGAGTCAGAGGCAGAAATAAATTGTTCACAGGCTGATAATTAATTTTTAATGTAACTTTGACGCCACTAAATAACATTTTTCCTCTCCACTCATTTAACTGAAATTTAGGCATAAAACATAATTGTATATGGACTACCTTTTGCAAATAATAATAACTTGATACAGCCTTAAATAAAAAAGGGCATTGGGCGTTCCAAGAAATTTAGCGCAAAAATCCCCTCTTATTTACCACCCTAATAACGCCAACCACAGCTATCTCCACCCCTTACACGCACGGAAATGACTTGAAACTCACGGCAGTATTCATAGAAAGCGTTAAATTTGACTATTGATCCCAAATAAACAGGTCAGAAACGAAGAAAATATCCTGAAAAATGAGCCGGCTGGCGGAGGCCCCGTGGTGGGGTACGGGCCCCCCCCTCCTATCTCACTCCCACCTTCATTAAACTTGAACTTGACCACGAAAGCTATGTCTGAATGGCTCATATGAAAGCTTAATTCCATTGCTGCATACTGTGGCAAGATGAGCCTGTAATGATTGACAGATATGGCTTAAAATGACCGATGAAATAAGAATCCAAGATGGCGCCGCGGGTGTTGGGTGGGGACTCACCTTACATAAACCTTGATACACGGCTGGTCACTTGAACCCTACAGTATTTCAGGTAAAGATCGTCTTAATGCGCCACTACAGCGGCAAAAACATCGTGAAATACCGCTATTTACTTTAAACAGAGGGTTTTTCAGGTAGAAATCGCCCGTATCCGCTCAAGCAGAGGCTTTTCAATAGGTTAGACGCAGCGCACCTCCCTGCACCTTACCCCAGGACACACTGACTCGCCTCCATCCCGCCGGACACCCCACACACACCCCACCCACCCTCATGCATGGCTGGCCTGGAACTAGCATAGTATTATTTTAACAGCTGCCAAAAAGTGGGTATATTTTTCCATGTTTTTTTTGACGCAGCTAAGAAATCGAATAGGTTATATGCAAAGAACGTAGATAGACCACCCGTAAAATAAGTGGAAGGAACAAAGCCGACCGTAAGTCATGTCTACCCCCACTCGGAGCAAAAAGTAGTGGTATTTTTCAATGGTTCTCTTGACATAGCTAAGAAATCGAGTGGGTAATATGCAAAGAACATAGATAGATAATAGATAAACACGTATATAAGCCCACAAATGTCAAACTAAAGCGAATTAGCGAAAGAAACGCGAAAATTAATGGAGAAACAAAGCCGACCGTAAGTGATGTTTACCCGCACTCGGAGCAAAAAGGTACCATGAAATACATCCATCTTACTTCTTTTTTCTAGTGGAAGATTGTGTGAAGGAAACTCTTTAGGTCTGCTTTACTTATATGTGTACGGTTCGTGTATGTGTAATACGTTTTGTACAGATTTGTATAATCGA
The DNA here is from genome assembly GCA_020233015.1 of Callinectes sapidus. Lineage (NCBI taxonomy): Eukaryota > Metazoa > Arthropoda > Malacostraca > Decapoda > Portunidae > Callinectes > Callinectes sapidus. The sequence continues at coordinate 3,502,066 of CM035211.1, read as the reverse complement.
TGTGTTGGTTCATGGAGTTCATTAATTAGCGAGGCATTGCATTTGCATATGTATGTGTTTTAGGTGAGGAGAGGTGTGGGGTGGAAAGAGTGTGGGGTAGGGCAAGGTGGATTCAAGGATATTGACCCATCCCCATCTGTTTTTACGTCACACACACACACACACACACACACACACACACACGCACACACACACACACACACACACACACACACACACACACACACACACACAGTTTAAGATATAGAAAGTAATCTTATAATTATATTTTTCGTAGTATCTATTGGCACTTCCCCGAGGCGTCAGTGACAGCACCTGGCAGCAATCAGCGAATCTGTCAGATACATTGTAGGTAATTAGTCACCTTGCCTCACCTTTGGAATATTTTACCGCCATAATTAAACACGATTCGATGCTTCCAATAACAAACGTTCCTGAAAACTGTAGATTGAATGCACTAGTTTATTTGAATCCTTATGGTAATGCCGATAAAGATAAATTCAATATGTAGTTGTAGTTATGACAGCAATGAGGATGATGATAGTATTGGTAATAGTGAGGAAGAGAGAGAGAGAGAGAGAGAGAGAGAGAGAGAGAGAGAGAGAGAGAGAGAGAGAGAGAGAGAGAGAGAGAGAGAGAGAGAGAGAGAGATTCATGGGCCGAGGGGTAATGTAGGGAGACGTGTAGATGTGGAGATGTGGAAAAGAAAGAGTAAAGGGGGAGGTGGGGAAAAGAAAATAAGAGTTTGGAGATC
>CM035211.1:3463525-3470172 GCA_020233015.1 Callinectes sapidus | reverse complement strand
AAAGATAGACTAAAAGTTATATCATTATTTTCCCTTCATGCGAAATCGAGGAAAAAAAAAGGAAAATGAAAAAGTAACCTCTCAAACTTTCCAATAGCGAGAAAGAAAACTCATAGAGGAAACTTGCAACTTTATTTTTTTTTCCCCATCCTTGCCATCCATCCATTCCGTGTGGAGGTGAAATAAACTTCGCACTCCGGATGGGAAAAAAAGGGAAGGAAAAAAAATAAATAATCACAGGAACTTCATTGATATAACCAAGGAAGGATCGAGAGGCACGGAAGGGGTGAACTAATAATAATAAGGGAGAAGACTCAGGGAGGAAGAAGGAGACTCCACGCGACCCGAGATACGAGGATGACAAGTTTATTGCCCTAATGGCGCCATCGATATAAATCTGAGAGGGAAAAAATACCGGGAACTGAAAAAAAACTGAAAATTCTCCACCTCTTCCTCCTTGACTTCCTCCTCCTCCTCCTCCTCCTCCTCCTCCTTCTTCTCTTACCTTCTGCAGCACCTCCTTCTGTTGAACTAAAGCCCCGCCCTCTCGCATGCTGATTGGTCAAGTTCCTAGGTTAAGGGGACTTCGAAAAAAAAAAAAGGCTTAAGTGATTCTTCGAAGACAAGGAATTCAAATTTGTATGTGAAAGGAGTTTGCGAGAGTTGCTGATCACTTAGGGAAAGTAAATTAGGGTTGGGGAAGATCTAATCAAGTAATTAGCATGGAGACAAGATGAGGAAGGAGAGGAGAAGGAACAGGAGGAGGAGGAGGAGGAGGAGGAAGAGGAGGAAGTCTTCACCCATGAGCCAATGAGCCAATACTAATAGAATTTCACTCATGGCTGTACTATTATATCAGTCTTAGAATTAGACAAATGCACGTCAAAGTAATTAGAAAAGTGTCGGTGTGGGCGGAAGGTGAATGTGCCACACACTACAGCGGTCGCCTCGTTAAGCGGTCATTGATCCTAAACAGATGGATTAGTTTGTTGAACTTCCCCCCAAAAGCTGGCAGGCTGGTGCAGACTGGAACACGGCAGGCCAGTCCATCCTTCAGACCCGCGCTGATAACCCACGCTGTAATCTTTCGACGCAGTCCAACACCCTGCTCCCTTCACTCCCATACCCATCCCTATAATGTCCCTCCCATCCCTCCCCACCCATGACCCTCACCACCCTTCCCCATCCAGCGGCCACCCTCGTCCCCGTCACCACCCCTTCGCCACCCCTGACGAAGTGACGCGGGATCATGGCGCTGAAACAAATGACTGTCGTATCGGTACAGAACCCGCGACGCTGAAAAATGTGCACCGTAAGTGTGATAGAGTAAGGCCGCTACCTGCCCGCCCTCGCATGACCCCGCCTTAAAATTAGTAATCTGTCCGACCGCGCCCCTCACACACGCCCGCCCTGCGTGACCTGTCGTCGTTGAGCCGCGCCAGGGAGAGAAATATGGCCTCGAGGACAGTACCGCGGGCGTCTCCTGGGATGCCACCCCGTCCACGACCCTCTATGGCGGTGGGGACAAGGGGTGATTCGCCTCTATTGGTATTGGTATTAGTTTTGGTGTTCGATTTCCGTTTTTGCCTCTTGCTCCATTCTTTTTTGTGGTGAGGGTAAGTGCTGGATTGTTGCTCTACGCTGGTGCTGGCCGAGGTTTATTTGTTTACTTGTTGTGTGTGTGTGTGTGTGTGTGTGTGTGTGTGTGTGTGTGTGTGTGTGTGTGTGTGTGTGTGTGTGTGTGTTTGCCTGTTGTGTTGAATCAATAAAGCATTCCATTTTTTTTTTCGCCCTCAAACATGTGATACACACTTTAAAATGTAACAAAACACCACCACCACCACCACCACCACCACCAACAACAACAACAACAACAACAAGAGACTGGTGATTGATGAGCGGCATAAATCAGTGGCATGAAGCAGGTGAATGAATCAGGGTCAGCCAGCCTACACGGTGAGTTAGGCCTAAAGGCACCCCCCTCACTCACTCACTCATTACACAGAAGAGAACACCAGTGAGGGAAACAAAACAATACAAAAAAAATAAAAAAAATAAAATTCAGTCTAGTGTCCAAATGTGTGTGTGTGTGTGTGTGTGTGTGTGTGTGTGTGTGTGTGTGTGTGTGTGTGTGTGTGTGTGTGTGTATGTGTGTGTGCATATGTGTGTGTGTGTGTGTGTGTGTGTGTGTGTGTGTGTGTTATTCACCACGGTCGCCTGCTGGTCACCCAGCCAGCCTTTTCCTACGGAGGGAGCTCAGAGCTCATAGACCGATCTTCAAGTAGGGCTGAGACCACATCACACACTACACACCGGGACAGCGAGGCCACAACCCCTCGAGTTACACATCCCGTATCTGTTTGCTGCTAGGTGAACAGGGGCTAGATACACATTAATAGGCTTGCCCATTTGCCCCGTCGCGCCCGGGGCTCGAACCCGGGCCCTCTCGGTTGTGAGCCGAGCATGCTAAACACTACACTACGCGGTGTGTGTGTGTGTGTGTGTGTGTGTGTGTGTGTGTGTGTGTGTGTGTGTGTGTGTGCGTGCGTGCGTGTGTGCGCGCGCGCGCGTGTGTGGCATACCACTATACACATTAGATGTCATTGATTTGTTATCGTGAAAACACTAATGTATGTGATGTACTATACATACATGTAATAAGTCCTCTTATACAGCAGTTACTTCTACTTACCTGTCGTTGCACATCGCTCAGCATGTCTCCCAAGCTGGACTCCAGGCTGGTGAAGGAAGGTCTTTCCAAAGGATCAGTGTTCCAGCATTCCAACATCAGGCGGTACCTTGAAGGGACCAATATAAATCAAATTCGTGACCGTAAAAAAAGAATGAATAAATAAAAAAGGAGAAGGATAGATGAATCATATATAGTATATATATATATATATATATATATATACTATATAATTTATCTATAGATCTCTATATATATATATATATGTGTGTGTGTGTGTGTGTGTGTTTGTGTGTATGGGTGGGTGGGTGTGGGTGTGGGTATGTTTCTGTGTGCACTCACAGGCCGTAGGTGGAGTAACGTGGTTGCTCAAGACGGACGCCTTTCTCTAACTTGAGGATGAAGTTTTCGTCAAACTCGCTACATGAGTACGGGATCTGTCCGAGGCTGAAGATCTCCCACAGCACCACGCCAAAGGACCAAACGTCACTCTGCGTGGAGAACACCCCGTCCCGCAGACACTCCACAGCCAACCACTTCACCGGCAAGGGACCCTGCCACACAACAACACGTGTGCCACAAATCATTAGTCCTACCACACCGCAGTTAGTGGCAGGAAGGATATTTTCTTTAAGGGAACGAATTCAGAAACAAATAAAAATGTCTTGCAAAATATATTAAAATGTTCAGTAAAGTCTCGTATATACTCGACTCGTACTGTAAGCTTGAAAAAAGGCTTAGTAACTATTACCACATTTACCGACCGTACTATGTACATTATGAAACGTTATAATTATGCATTCGTTACCATTACTTACATTTGTAACTTTCTTGTAATTATTGTTCTTGTAGATGTCCTTCGCGAGTCCAAAGTCGCTGATTTTGACGACGTTGTTTTCATCTAGCAATACGTTCCTCGCAGCCAAGTCGCCGTGCAGCACCTGAAGCAGCAAAAGATGGTGCTGGGCTGGCTCTACTTTTACCTTTCTATCTTTGTACGAGTATAGTCATGCTTCAATGACGACTTTGAATTTTGTTAGATTTATATTCTTTTTGTTCCCGATACTTTTGACAAATTTTCTTACTTTTTTTCCCTGTATGTTGAGTCTCTAACATAATTCTTCATATGTTCACATATCAAGGGAATATGAAGGAAGAGCAAACAACAACTGATATGTTTCCCTTGTACAGGAAAAGTGTAACAGGTTTGCTGTGGTGAGCTGTACTAACTGTTCTCAAGTAAGAGCTCTCTCTCTCTCTCTCTCTCTCTCTCTCTCTCTCTCTCTCTCTCTCTCTCTCTCTCTCTCTCTCTCTCTCTCTCTCTCACCTTCTTGAACGCCAGGTACTCCATGCCCTTGGCGATTTGGTAGGCCCACTCCAGCAGGCTTGTGGAGCAGAGCACGTGGGCGGTATTCAAGGAGTGAGCACTGAGGTAACCGTCTGATGTGCCAGTGCTGGTCTCTGTTTGCATAGGAGATCAACACCATCAGGTACACAGCATCAGGGAGCTTAATACTTGAAAGAAGACAAGATAATGCAAGTGTCACTGCTGCTGAAGCTACAGTTGACGTAATTATCATTTCTATTGATAACGCATATACTGCATCTTTGTTTTATTTTATTTTTGTAATGTTTTCTTTATATTTTCTTTATTTGCTTTTTTTTTTTTTTTTTTTGCTTGCTTGCTCACGTTGGTTACTTGTTTGACATTAATTCTTGTATTTTGTGATTTTCTTTCCTCATTTTTGTTCTCTCATTAAACATTGTAATGTTTGTTGTTGTTGTTGTTGTTGTTGTTGTTGTTGTTGCTGCTGTTGAATGATCTGTGAACAGTGTGTGTGTGTGTGTGTGTGTGTGTGTGTGTGTGTGTGTGTGTAATACTAGTAATATAATAAACTGAACTTCTACAATCACATTGAATAGAGTTAATTACTCTTAATAAACCTCCACCATTACATAACACCAAGATCTGTCTACACCTGGCTGCTACTTTGATTTCATAGTAGATCTTATCGTTCTTCGTTAACCTCTCAACTGTTTTAGCCAATCAATGAACCTTTGAACGCTCTTTTTCAGCCTTTAATCTTTTACACATACTTTTTATTGGTCACTTAGTGTTTTAACTCTTCACTCATCCACCAGGATCGTTCTTCTTTTATCCGTTTACAGAACTAAATTTGGAATATTATTCACTATTGTAGCACCCAAAAGTACCTGTTCCAATAGATAGCACACATAAAGGTTGGCAACGTTACCGCAGGGGAGAAAGCTGTTGTCTGAGGCAACGTGGTGGGTGGTGGAGGAAGCCGACACCGTCCTGGCTCTGAATGGGCGACCGCCAGTGTCTCCGTCAGTCTTACAGGGGGAGAGAAGGTTTGGGGACGTGGCTGTAGTTCCGTCAGAAGCCTGAGTGGTGCCGTAAAACACGTTGTCTTGGTGGAAGTTGAGGTGTGTGTACTTGAGACCATGGGAAGTGTGGCTCCTGCATGGAAGTAATGCAAGGTATGAGTGTTGCTGCGGCTTACTTCTAGGAGGAATTGAAATATAGTGCTTGTTTATGTATGTATGTATACATGTATGTATACATGTATGTATGTATCTGTGTATGTATGTATGTATGTATGTATGTATGTATGTATTTTGAGCGTTATAGCTATTTCAGGTTGTGCTGGCTTCCTTTCTCTCTCTCTCTCTCTCTCTCTCTCTCTCTCTCTCTCTCTCTCTCTCTCTCTCTCTCTCTCTCTCTCTCTCTCTCTCTGTATACAGTGCAGTGCAGTACAGAAGAGTACAGTACAATACAGTGGAGTACAGAACAGTACACAGTGCATTACCTTGAACTGGAGTCACTCCGGTGTCTAGGTCGCGGCTCGCGGAAAGTCGGGTCGATCTTGTCTTCAGTGTTGATCTGGTTAACGAAGTCACGGCGATGGCGGCGCATATAGTCGAGGATGTTGCCGTGTTTGCAGTACTCCACCAGTAGCAGCAGTTCCCCTGCAGGGAAAAGGGAAGGCAAGGGAAGAGGGTGAGAGGCAGTGAGATAAGGTTTAGTGTGGCGAGGGATCTTGTTCCCATGCAACTTTCAGGCACTGCATGATCACATTGTGCTGTCTTTACTGCAACCACCACCACCCATACTGCTTTTGCTGCCCTTTCGGTTACCTTTAAGAGCAGCACCAGCAGCAGCAGCAGCAACTAGGACAGCAACTTACCTTTGGAGGCAAGATCCTTGGAGCAGGCACCGAGCAGATTGACAATATTGGCGTGCCTTCCAATGTGGATCATGATCTTCACTTCGGAGCGCAGAGCCTTGAGTTGTGAACAGTCAGTGCGGGACTTCATCATCTTGACAGCCACAGTGGTGTGGGGCTCGCCGGGCCGGAGGTTGAGGGCCGTGGCGCGGTACACCCTCCCGAATGCCCCCGTCCCAAGCAGCTTGTCTGTAGTCATTACCAGAACACAGGTCTACTTGTTTGCACACACAGGGTTGTCACTGCCATCGTATTGTTCAACATCATACTCTTCCTCCTCCTCCTCCTCCTCCTCCTCCTCTTCCTCCTTCTACTACTACTACTACAGCGACTACTATTTCTACTACTACTACTATTCCTACTACTATTACTGCTACTACTACTATTTCTACTACTATTACTGCTACTACTGCTACTATTTCTACTACTATTACTGTTACTACTATTATTACTGCTACTACTACTACTACTACTACTACTACTACTACTACTACTACTACTACTACTACTACCACCATTACCATCAGCACTAGTACCTACTATACTGCTACTAGTATTAGTACCACTACTTCTGTTACCTATTACTACTATACCGTCTCAGTAACACGAACACCGTAAGTAAGGAAATCCATCCTGTGATGTCTATAAGCACTGTGCATCTTACTAATGTTGCTTTATCGCGAGCCAACTCACGGTACTATGTAGTACAG
>CM035211.1:3451025-3456025 GCA_020233015.1 Callinectes sapidus | reverse complement strand
AACTGAACACTTTGACAGTCTCTTTATTATAGCATAGTTTAATTTATACAAACTTATAGAATCTACAAGAATTACTCCTCTACAGAAAGGCTTACCGGCAACCACTACCACGCACACCTTCACACTCTCTTCATATTATTATTCACTCGTGCCTCAACAGTTTTCACCCTTCAGCTCACTTCAACTTCTCCTTTAAAATGTTGAATTTCTTACTACGATATACTTTACAATGCAATATAATTGCATACATACACCATCAGCACCAAAGGAGTAACTAGAGGTGACTCTACACTTCTACACCAAATGAGTTAGCCTATCAGTAGCACACACACACACACACACACACACACACACACACACACACACACACACACACACACACACACACACACGTTACCTCCTCTTTCCTTTTACTTACATCCCAATTTTTGCCTGATCATCTACAATAAGACAGCACACCAGAAATTCATAAATTTACAAATGCATTCACACTGACAGACATAAAATAGCACATAAATCTTTATACAATAAGATAACTTACTTTCTTTGATTTAAAATTCACTTCATACGATATACCGCTTCTTCCTTGGTTTACCCTGAGTTTGTTTTTGTTTTTTTCTGTTCAGCTGAAGCTCTTTATTTATCCCCCCTTTCTCAACAAACGCTTGTCTTTACAGCTCCAGTTAACTCTCTCTCTCTCTCTCTCTCTCTCTCTCTCTCTCTCTCTCTCTCTCTCTCTCTCTCTCTCTCTCTCTCTCTCTCTCTCTCTTCGTTTACTTTACTCATTATCAATGTTTTTTTTTTTTCTGGCGCGAATCTTTTTCATTATCCTTGACCTGTTCATTGTCACACCTTTGTCTTTGGTGATTCAAATTTCCGTTTGACAGAACCTACTCACTCATCATAGGCACTGCTACGAATAGGTCTAACGGCCTCTTGCAGCTTCCTTTATTTTCTTATGTTCTTATCATTATTTTCTTAGTATCTTATTTTACATTTGAATCCTATTTTCTTTAATTACCATAATCATTCTGCCTTTTTCTAATTTTTCATAGGCCTTTTCCTTCGGTTCACTTCTCCATCGTGTAGCCAGTAGGTCTGGTGGACAGTGCACAGTCTTATCACAATCCTGGGCTTGCCTCCATCCTGTCACTGTTTTTATCAGTTGTTTGTCATTCACTTTTTTTCCGTTTCCACATTTCCAGTACACAGTCTAGCAACACAAAACATCCACTTTTCAATAGAAAAATTTGTAGATCGTGACAATGAGAGAATAAATGTATGAAATCATTGCATTATATTTGCTTTCAGTAAACGATTTCCATTCGAAACTATGGAAAAAAAACTTGTACGTACACTGATATCCTTAATATTAGCCACTAGATGTCCTTTACGACATAATCATAATTCTTTACACACACACACACACACACACACACACACACACACACACACACACACACACACACACACACACACACACAACAATCATCAGATATGTTTCTTGGTTCTGTAGTAAGTTTTTAAAAGAAAACACTACTTGGAACGTGCCACTTTAGCAAGAAGATTGACATTTATAACTATATGACCTTACAATCTATTCAAAATCTAGGTTTTGTACTGTCTTAGGCATCCATTCACCCTACTCCGCTTGCTACTTGCGTTGACAGTGTGTGTGTGTGTGTGTGTGTGTGTGTGTGTGTGTGTGTGTGTGTGTGTGTGTGTGTGTGTTTGCGCCCCAAAAACAATGCAGAGAGCCACACAACCAGTGCCAGGATGGACGTGGAAGAGGCAGTGTGTGTTTGGCTATTGCATCGCCGTTTGAAGCGGCGCAAACAGCGAAATAGAAAATATTGGGTTCATCCAATATTGCAAGACAGACCTGCCCATGGCATGTACACCACCTTGTACCCGCGTCTGAGAGAACATAAAACCAAGTTTTTCAATTATTTTAGAATGTCAGTGAAATCCTCAACCCTCCACGTGGAGTATCGCAGGGGTTGTCATAGTAACACAATCTCTCTCCCCATTGGTAGTAGCGCAGCCAATTAGAGAGCGCGCCGCTTGAAAAACGCGGCGTTAGCTAGATACTCGACGTAACCGCGGCGTCAGGAAAAACGCCGCGTTGCGTGTGAGGGGTCCCATAGGATACCATTGACTTTGCAAACGCGCGTTTGCTAACGTGTGAGGGGGCCTAGGCATCTCCAGTGTAAACACACACACACACACACACACACACACACACACACTGGATAGGAACTCTCCTAAACAATAGTCTTGAACAGTAACACGGGAAGTATGTACGTAGGTACTCTTAGTATACATTGTCACGGTCAGTAGTTGAGTAATTCATCTTAATCCCTTGCATTGCGAAGAGTCATTTCCCTCCATCTCAAGTCTTAGGATCAGCGAAGAGTCTATCGATATCTAGGGATTATTTTAAAGAAAGTTTTATAACGACACCGTCACCAGATCAGACTAACTTAGGTTTGAGGAGAACAACAAAGCACAGAGTGAAGGAGTGGAAGTGAGCGCATGAAAAAGATTTTGACTATGACCTCTTGGTTTTCACTTGTCTCTCACTTTCGCTTATTCCTTTCTCGTATTTTCCTCTTTTTACTTGTGTGTCCGTATTTTTTCTTTCGTCTGTCTTTGCGTCTGCCAGTCATTTTACTTCCATCTCTCTGTCTCTATCTTCCGTCCGTCCGTCCGTCTGTCTGTCTGTCTGTCTGTCTGTCTGTCAGTCTGTTTGTTTTCTTTGGTCCAATAGAATAAAGAAAGCAGTGATTTCTAACACTGTCCGGTAAACCAAAGCGAACACAAATGGGTGGAGGTGGAAACACAGGAAAGTATACTTTGAGGCAGAGCACGAGGACTATAAGATTAAAACGTACGTATACATGTATAGTACATCGAGAGGGCTTATCAGTATTCGGCATTCTTACACGAGCGCCACTAATGCGAGGGACGGTGGTAATCATCATTATCTATGTAAACTTTAAGTACACTAAGTGAAAACCACACTCTACTCTCAGAATCACACACACACACACACACACACACACACACACGAAGTAAGAATATCGAACACAAGTTAGTACAACAGTACAACATTACTTTCCATAATCTGTTACACAACCATGGCCTCCTCTGGGATGGGTGGGGCATTGAATTTGTCTATCTCTATCCCTCGAGGTGGACTGCTTCCTTCCACAGAGTCCACTCCACTTGAGGTGTCTGATTCAGTACGGTCACACCCGGAGTCCCGTGGAATGAGATTGGCGTATTCAGCGCTGCATTTACTGTCACCTATGTATTGACGCGCTTTGTCAACTTTGCGGGTGCAAAGATTGGCGTATACACGACTGTTGGCTTCGCTGGCCTCTGTGTCAACGTAGTTGTGGTCATCGGTCGACAGGAAGGTGCTCATGGCCAAGTATTCTGGGTTGGTGTGTGCCATAACGGTGGGGCTGTACACGCCGCTGTCGTGTTTAGTTAGTTGTCGGTGTCGACCACGTTGGGATTCCTGTGATGAAACACTCTTGAGAATGCTGCGGCGTGGCGAATATTGGCGCCCTTCTTGGACAGCATCTGGAGTGTCGGGCTCCGGAGAAGGCTTGTCCATCCTGAGGTAGAGGTCTTGGTTGCCGTATTCGTCTGTCTCAGGGCGGCCCATGAAGCACGCCACTGTTTCGTCATCAAAATCGAACACGGTTTTGGCGTCCGTGCGGTCAGCGGACATGGGCACGTAAGAGCTGGCGGATTGTTCGCCTTCCGCAGAGCAAAAGTACTCTTTTTGTCGGTTTGTGAGGCGGGTCGGTGTGGAGAGGCGGTCGTCCTGCACCGTCAGGTTGGGCGCCACACCGGGACTGAAGGGCATCTCGTAGCCATCCTCGGTAAGTGGCGGGGTGGTCTGGCGCATCTTGGCTGAATAGTCTTGACTTGCGAGTAAGTCCAGAAACTCACTTGTAGCATTCTCCTCATAGGACTCAGTGAGCTGTAGATAGTTCTGGAAAGAGAGGAAGCACCTCAGCGTGTGTGTGTGTGTGTGTGTGTGTGTGTGTGTGTGTGTGTATGTGTGTGTGCATATGTGTGTGTGTGTGTGTGTGTGCGTGTGTGTGTGTATGTGTCTATGTGTGTGTGTGTGTGTGTGTGTGTGTGTGTGTGTGTGTGTGTGTGTGTGTGTGTGTGTGTGTGTGTGTGTGTGTGTGTGTGTGCGTGTGTGTGTTTGTGTGTGTGTGTGTTATTCACCTCGGTCGCCTGCTGTCCACCCAGCCAGCCTTTCCCTACGGAGGGAGCTCAGAGCTCATGTAGACTGATCTTCGGGTAGGGCTGAGACCACATCACACACTACACACCGGGACAGCGAGGCCACAACCCCTCAAGTTACATCCCGTGCCTACTTGCTGCTAGGTGAACAGGGGCTAGATACACATTAATAGGCTTGCCCATTTGCCCCGTCGCGCCCGGGGCTCGAACCCGGGCCCTCTCGGTTGTGAGCCGAGCATGCTAAACACTACACTACGCGGTGTGTGTGTGTGTGTGTGTGTGTGTGTGTGTGTGTGTGTGTGTGTGCGTGCGTGCGTGTGTGCGCGCGCGCGCGTGTGTGGCATACCACTATACACATTAGATGTCATTGATTTGTTATCGTGAAAACACTAATGTATGTGATGTACTATACATACATGTAATAAGTACTCTTATACAGCAGTTACTTCTACTTACCTGTCGTTGCACATCGCTCAGCATGTCTCCCAAGCTGGACTCCAGGCTGGTGAAGGAAGGTCTTTCCAAAGGATCAGTGTTCCAGCATTCCAACATCAGGCGGTACCTTGAAGGGACCAATATAAATCAAATTCGTGACCGTAAAAAAAGAATGAATAAATAAAAAAGGAGAAGGATAGATGAATCATATATAGTATATATATATATATATATATATATATATATATATATATATATATATATATATATATATATATATATATATATATATATAT
>CM035211.1:3439613-3450525 GCA_020233015.1 Callinectes sapidus | reverse complement strand
CTCTCTTCTATATTCTCTCTCTCTCTCTCTCTCTCTCTCTCTCTCTCTCTCTCTCTCTCTCTCTCTCTCTCTCTCTCTCTCTCTCTCTCTCTCTCTCTCTTCTGTTTTGCTCTCCCCTCTCAGAGTCCCAGCCTGGTGATATAGGTCAGTGTGGTAGTGGCAGCCTACACACACACACACACACACACACACACACACACACACACACACACACACACACACACACACATCTTGGTTCCTTCGTGATGGGGTGTAAGGGATGGGATGCGGGGAGAGGGGCGGGATGGGGCGGGTACTGGATAGGGTAACTCGGGAGATGAAGGAAGGGGAAGGGAAGGAAGGGGGGTAGACAGAGCCACGTGCTTGGAAGGTGGCTTTTGGTGGCTGGCGGAAGGGTTGGGGGTGGGGGCTGGGGCTGGTGGGGAGAGGGGGAGGCGGTTGCTGGCAGGTCCTTTGCCCGAACTGGGAAGTATTGATTCCGCCCCGGTAAAGCAACGCCCTAAGGAGAGTTGAGTCCCAGGGTGGCCTCTCTTGCACTTTACTTCTCCCTCTGCTCCAGTCGTCGCTGCCGCCAAGTCACCCTCCCACCAATCCCATCCACCAGTGATGATGATGATGATTATAAGAGTGGTGGTGGTGATGGTAATCGAATTGCCTTGTTGTTATTATTGTTGTTTGAATAGTCTAGAGTATATATATATATATATATATATATATATATATATATATATATATATATATATATATATATATATATAATGCGCATGTGTGTGCGCGCGTGTTTTCTTTTCTATGATTTTTTGGGGAGTTCATCTTCATCTCCTCCCATCCGTCGAGAAGTAAAGGCAGGGGTTTGTGTCAGTAGAGGAGTTATATGTGCATAAGAGGACCCTGAGGGCGTCGTGTTGGTAGGATTATCGTTGAGCAGAAAGTGGCTTCTGGATCACGCCTGGGCGTGGGCGGGTTAGGGTAAGGGTGGTGCCGGACGTCTGGTGTCCTGACGTCTAGGACCCCTAACCAGACAGAACACATGCCGGTCTTCTTTTCCTCCAGAAAATCAATGACATAACGTATACAATCTGTTCCTGGCGACGGTTTGTCCTGCAGGGCCGGCAGGAGGGTGGTCAGGCAGCCACTCTCGTCGTGCAGGAGAGAGTGAACCGTCATTCATGGCTATGTGGCTGCAGGGGACACTGGCGACTGGCGTGGCAGGTGTGTCGGCGACAGGAGCAGCCTTTGGCTGGTATTGTTAGTGGGAAGGTGTGATGCGCGCCACGGCAGAGTGTGTGGCCCGAGGAAGCTGTGACCCTGGCTCTTTCGCCCCCGCCGCCGCCGCCGCCGCCCGTCCGCCCGCCCGCCAGCAGCGTGAATCATGAGCTCACGTGAGGGTGCCGCACTGAAGGACGCCACCCAGCCCGCCCTCAGTCTCTGCCGCGGCCCCACGCTCACCACAGTCCTGCCCCGCACACCACATCGTACCGTACCGCCCGCCCACCGCCCAGGAGTTAATCGATGCCCCGGGTGGCCGTGGCGTGTGAGGCGTGAAGGCTGGCCACTCTTCGACTACCCTGTTCAACACCTAAGTAATAAAACAAAAAATAGCGTGGCGAAATCCTCCCTGTGTAACACTCCTGAGTACCATTTTAGCCGGCGATATTGATTAGTCGGATGAGGAGGACAAGTTGGGTTGGGTGGTGTGAGAGGGGTGATGCAGGCAATCGGGTGGCTCCCTCTGCGAGTGGTCACCACGGCCCTCTGAAGCACCGTGCACGCGGCCATGGCAGCCCCAGCCCCCCCTCAGGGCCTTGCCTTGCTGCCCCGCCCGCCTGCTGCCACGCCGCACTGATCTGAAGCGGCAAGAAATGGTGTGGGTTCGGAGGTGCGGAGCCGGGCTGTGGGGCTGTGGTGGCGGCGAGGTGTGAGGCGGCGGGATGCAGCATCCTGCCCCAGTGCCTCCTACAGCGCCTCCTCCGGGGTATGTGTACCCGTGGCTCCCTCCGTCGCCTGTGGTGCCAGTGTATGAGCGCCTCGCCACGCACCTCGTGAGGCACGACACCCTAGCGTCCCTTAACTTGTTCCGGTGCCCGACACTCGTGCCCCACAAGGCGCCACCGCCGCCTCCTCCGCCGCCTCTCCCCCAGCAACTGTGGAGGAGCAAACACAGACTTCCACGCAGGGTGACAGGTAGGTGCAAAGCGCCCCTCGTGAGCACTTAGCACTACCACCACTCTGCCCATTATCAGTGTGTGTGTGTGTGTGTGTGTGTGTGTGTGTGTGTCCGGCGTCTTATCTGATGATCTTGTGAAGGAAGGTGGAGGGGTGAGGGGGTGAGGGATGGGAGGCAGTGCAGCGTGGCCGTGGATCGAAAACGTACTCAACAGCAGATGCTTAGTTGGCACGTTTGTCATCTAGAGGAGTGATAGGACGCCGCTCCACCACGGAGATGACTTGGCCAGGATGGAGAACACGTGGTGGCCCTGACCTAGGCGAGCGGCGACCCTCTCGTGCCTAGTGCCGGCCGCCGCCCCCTTCCCACACTGCAGCAGGAGGGGTAGGGTGGGGCCTTATCAGGGTCGGCGAGGGGGGAGGAGGATAGATGGAGGAGGCGGGGGCGTGTCGTTTACGGAGGGGTGATATTAAGAAGTTTTTGTTTTCTTATTTTATTCTACTTTTTTTTCTGTCGTGATGTATCCCTTGTCCAGTGCCCTGAAGTGTGTACTCATGATATTACCTATAAATAGTTTATAATGCCAAGCCCTCACGCCCGTTGTCTATTGCTGCTACTACTACTACTACTACTACTACTACTACTACTACTACTACTACTACTACTACTACTACTACTACTACTACTACTTCTACTTCCCGTGTCCCAACTTTGCTATCATTAGTCTGTTTCTTGCCGCTTTTACTATCCATGTTCACCTATAATTACATAGATTGTGGTAGTTATCGCATAGCCTTCCATTGGCCAACAGGTTTGCTGCTGCCGTGTGTGTGTGTGTGTGATATTAGTAAGTGGGAAATATTATATCTGAATCGTCAAACACACACACACACACACCAAGCACGTGTTACATGACATTGCATGAAGGGAAGAGGGAAGAACAGGGCGCGGGGAGGAGGGCGTCAGAGGTGCCAGAACTACGTATGTACAGAACTCAGCACTAAGAGGAGATAGATTAGCGAGAAATGTGAAGAGTTAATATCTTATACAAAATAAATTTACGCCAGTAGAAAATAGTTATGTATTCTTTTAATATGTTGTATATTTTGTTTGTTTATTTGCCTCGTTTGTCTGTTTTTCGTTATTTTGTATAATTATGTTAACTATTAATTTCATTCATTTGTTTTTCACTGCTTTTATTGTTTATTCATTTATTTTTTTTATTTTTTTATTTTGCTGTTTACATTCATGTTTGTTACATCAATACTATATTTTATAGCGGTCTTGTCTATCTAAATGCTTCATATATTTGTTTACTCTTACCATTAATTTATCTTTATTAATTTGTTGCTTCATGCACATAACATCTATAACATGTTAGTAAAGTTGTTGTTGTTGCTGTTGTTCATGAAAACCCAGTGTTATATCACCATTACTGAATACAACCACTGCACTATAGTTCAGAGAGTTAAATACACTTTATTTATATTGCCATGTTAAACTCATCTCAGCAGTCAAGGTTACATTGTGATGCCTGGGAATTCAGTTCACCACAAATTTTAAGCACTGTTGATTGAATGAAGCATTGCCTAAGTTGTTAAGTGTAGAAGCACAGTGATGTAAGATGGAGATTACTAGCCTTGCAGTGGTGGGTTGTGAGGACACTTGATAATGGCTATGGTAATGATGGAAAATGATAAACATTTAGAGGAGTTGTGAGTGCATTCTTGAAATAAGGCAAGTTGGGAAGGTTACTGAGAAGTGACTAGTAACCATACCAAGTAAATAATATGGAAAGGTGAGGGGAGGTAATAGAGTAAGTGGAATTGCAAACATGCTGTATAAAAGGAAAAAAATAAATAAATGAAAATAGTAGAGCCTCTACACCCACAAAGTAATTTCTTAATTAAGTGACTTTCATGTTTGAGAAATGGGTTCTGAATGATAGCCAATGGAATTAAATATTATCTTGTTTTAAGATATTTGTGAATTGCTCGAGAATAAGCTTATTTTCTTGAAGGAAATTGTATAAGATTTTTTTTTCCAAGTGGACCAGTGAAAGTGATTGGACAGAAATATTATACATCATGATGTTCCTTATTTTTGTATTGGAAAGATTGTGTTGAATGTTGTATGCATCATTTAAAAGTGCGTGCGTGTGTGTGTGCGCGCGTGCATGTGTGTGTGTGTGTGTGTGTGTGTGTGTTAACATCTCACATTGTGTAGAAAAGAATTCAGTATCACTTTGATATATTTGTGTATGTCTTTGAAGACTTATTTTTGTATGTCTGCTTCAGTCTTATTTGTTATATTGTGACATAGTATTTTTGTGAGAAGAATTTAACGACAACTCTGTCCTGACAAAAGTGTTTGTTCTTTGCAGGTGGTGATGTGGGTCCCTTCAGTGGTGGTCCGGGCGGGGCGGCCGGGGCATCGCTGAGGCTGAATCAGTACCCTCAACCTCACCCACCACCCACAGCAACCCCACAACCTTCCCAGGGTCCACCACAGTTACGCACGCAACAGGCCCCTCCCCACAACGCAACAGCTGCTCCACCCGTGCCACATTCGCAGCACCATACACATACACATGCTACGTTAACACAGCACTCCCAGCACCATCAGGTTTTACAGGTATGGGAATATGTACCTTGAGTGTAGAGGTGAGGTAATGAATGACGGGATGAGAGCCAAATATTTTCTTGTTCAACTAATGTATTGAGTGTTGCCTTGTTTAGAGTGTTTCCTATCACATTATTCCTCCTGTTTAAAACATAGAATTCAAGGACAGGACATAAGATAGTATCACTGACTTCTTTGTGATGATTATTAACCAGCATTTGTTTGAGTACAGTCCTGTTGAGGTGCTTCCTTTGCTCAAGATTAATAATAATATAATGGGTCTCCGTCAGACATCTCACTGAAATTGTAGTTTTTTTTTTTTTTTTTTTTTTCATGTCTGTATGAATACAAATTCATTTTGGGCATTGTATTTATGAATACTTTCTGTTTTTCTTTAACTTAAGGTGATTCTTGTATGGTCCGTGATGAATATTACTTCCAGAGCATGCATTTTGTAGTTAATTATTGAATTTTCATATCAAAGCTTTCATATTACGTATCTTGATTTTCATAGGCTTGAGGTAGCAACAATCAGAAAATGTAACATCATTTTGCTGTCATTATACAGACTGGCGGAGTTGGTGGGCACGGAGCCGGTGGAGTGGGAGCTGGTGTAGGTCAGGTGGGAGTGCCACCAGGGCCCAGCCCAGCACCCCCAGGACCACCTCACGAGTTAGGGACTCAGCCACTCCCACCCGGGTCAACGCCACAGTTACAGCAATCTTCAGGTGAGTCCTATTACACATTTTATGTTGATAAACACAAATGAATGAAGGAGTTATAGCTTTTTATTGTTTTTACCCCTATTGATAAGAAGAAATGTATTGCAACAAACTTATAGTGAGTGTTATGAACAAGTGGATGTATGCATTGTATTTCTCGGTGTTAAAAGAGACATGTCCTCAACAGGAAGTCATGGGTATATTGATAGACAACATAAAAAGTAAAGTAGTACCCTTGCCTGTTACCTTGTCTGCCATATATGGAGGAGTTTTGTGATTGTGTATTTTATGATGCTTTTTCTTTATTTGCTCCTTCAACTAAATATAATCAATACACTACATTAACAAACCATATACTCCTATAGTACTAGTTCAGATTGTTGTCCAGCATAAATAACAATCCTCTGTTGTTAACCTTGTATGTATGTGTTTGGCTAATGGATTGTATTTCATATTTGCAGGAGGGTCATTACCAGTGGTGTCTGCTCACAGCATGATGTACCCGCCAACAACACAAAATCAGCCGCAGCCTCCACAAGGAAATGCTCAGGTAACTTGCCATGAAATGCACCGCAAATTAAACACTGTACTCTGAATTCATAGACATGATCATCAGAGGCTTTTTATGACTTCATTATTATTATTATTATTATTATTGTTCTTTTTCTCATTATTACTATCAATGTTGTCATGCTTATCATTATCAGCACCCTTTAATGGGAGAAGAATATAACTTTTCTACTCCACTCTTTAACTATCACTCACACCCAAATAGACAAGTTAAAAGTGTTCATATTGTTGTTTGGATTAACTAGTGTCTTGATAAATGATCTGGTAAAAATAGGGAAGCACAACTTTAACTATTATTTACATGCATTGATTGAAGAAAAGAGTCATTATTATTATTTATTTATTTAATTATTTTCTATGTAGAATTAACATTTTGAAACCATGCATGTCCTGTCACTAAGTACTTGTAGATACATAAATCAAAGACACACATGAATATAGTACACCATCCATATTTGTAAACATGCAGCATAAGTGTCAGCAGCAGTGATAACAATATGTATTCCTCAAAGTCTGTGTGTGTGTGTGTGTGTGTGTGTGTGTGTGATGCAGATTGGAACTGAGTTGTTTGGATATTTGTGGTAATGATCATTTTGTCTTCCTTCAGGGCACATACTTCCCTCACCCCGGAGGACCTAATCCTCCCCCACACCAGCCCCGACCAGTGACCCTTGCTCATTCACAACCTATACCAGTAAGTGTCGGGACCCTCAAACCATCTCTCTCTCTCTCTCTCTCTCTCTCTCTCTCTCTCTCTCTCTCTCTCTCTCTCTCTCTCTCTCTCTCTCTCTCTCTCTCTCTCTCTCTTAATTGTAATTTAAGTTATATTTCAAATTTTAAATCAAATTCAATGCTTTTGCTCTATTTCATATAGTTATAGACAGATCAGGGTAGTGTTTCCTTTGTTTGCTGATATTGAAAACGTATTTATTGTATTCCTCATACAAAGCTATATATTTTTTTGAGAACAAAGAAAAATCATCACTTATGAGCTTCACTTCCTTTCTTACATGATTTTTTTCATCCATACATTGATGAAATAGAAATACTTGAAAAAATTTTTTTTACTTTATTGAATATTTGAATACAATGATCATATGTAGGAATAGTTTATGTACTTCAACATCACACTCTTTTATTACAAATAATTTTTTGTCATTGTTGTAACTATTGACTATCAGTAGAAAATGGTGCATAAACCGGGGAATTTATTCACCAACTTGTATTTACATGCTACATTTCTTTAGTTTTTGACCAAATAATATTTTGAAAATAATGTACTAGTTGCAAAATAACACTTTTTTTTTTTTTTCTTGTTGTAAGATCAGTAGAGAAATGTGAATGTTTTCTGAAGGTGAAGTGATGGTGAAATAGTAATACATTGCCTTTGCCAAGCTGGTTTGCTAGCCAGATTGTATCAGTCAGGAAAAATGAACCAATTTCTTTTTTTGAATGGTAGACAGTAAACAAAATTCAGTATGGATTGTGGAAAGCTGATGAAAAATTTGAACTGGCCTGAAACAGGTAATATTTTTCTGAAGCTCTAATGCTAGAGTTCAATTCAGAAAGAAGTTCCTGTACATTTTCATTCATAAGCATTCTTTTACATTTTAGCCTCTACCACTACCTAAGTGTTGTGAGCTCAAATGATAGCCACAAAAAATTGTATTTTGATGTGTGTATATTGTCAGATTTTGAAACTTGATTTGAATATTGGCAGATAAACTGCATAACTGCCTCATGCCCAGTCTAGTGGTATGAGGATTGGTCCTGCTAGAGACCAAGATATTAGGTTTGTTTATTTGCCTGCCTCCTTGTGAGGTGATATCAGCCAAGTGTATCAGTCAGTGTTGGTCAGTTAAATACAAATTTTCATTGTATAGATAGCTGACTGATAGCTACTAAAAGGCCTATAATTCTTGATTCCTCGTGCCTTATTTACATTGTTGCTGCTTGATGACTACCAGAAAGATTCATTTCATAAACATATCTTGTATATGCATTTCACAAATATTTACTATTGTATTTTGTGGTACACAAGTTTTGGCTACAAAAGTAATATTACCTTTTGCTTAGATGTTCCTTAGACTGCCTAAAATGTCCCCAAAGAATTACATTTATAAATATAACCTAAGATAGTAGATTCAGTTTTATACATTCTTTTGTCAGTCTGCTGGCAAAGAGAAGGTGGTTATGGTGGCAGATTATTTTTCTCACTATTGAGGAGCAACCTTCAACAATTATTGGTGGTCTACTATGTAGTATCTCATTGTGTATGTCACACTTTACCTCCCTCTGTAGCACTGTGTCAGGATCAGTGCAGTGAGCAGCATAGTACCCATATATAATTGATTTGATTGCCAGTATTATTAACGGGCTGTATAAACTGTAGCTACTATATGACATCAGTAAGATTTCAATAATTGTAATCTTCAGACTATTTCATTCATTGACCACTGTAGAAATACAAATGTGTTAAAATGAAAATGGTAGTCAATAAAGTACAATTAGTTACAACAATTGTATATACATTTAACACCAGAGATATTTATCCGCTATGTGTATAGGAAATGTCACCAAAAGGGACTTACAGTACATACTAGAGACCATTAATGATATCTGCTCCCTCATATTTTTGTCATCTTACTGTCTTAGAATTGGTACGAAGCTTGATTAGCAAAGAAAATCAGTAAATAAACAGATTGATTCATCTCCAGTATAAGCTTCATGTGTTAGTGAGTAGAATTCTTTAGAGAGTGAGAAGCAAGATCATCATTTCATCAGATTAAAAATTTATCAAGTCTGAAAAAATGTACTCATTTGAGTAAGTGTTACAGTAAAGGGGTTCACCAGAAAAAGGGAGGCACTGAGCAGGTATCAAACTGTCACATCTCCACTCTTGACTCACCCTGCTACCATATGTGGCTCTTGAAGCCAGTCTGGGTAATATGATTTGTCCCAATGGATCCTACTCACTGTGTCATGTTAGAGTATGAGACTTCACCAGATAAAGGCAGACAGCACCCAGGGATTGAACCCAGGACCTTTCAGTTGCCAGGCAGATGTGCTAACCATTACACTAGCCACCTCCAAGTGACAATTCTGATATGACAGACAGACATGCCTATTGGGTAGAAAGTCATCAGATCAGCAAACATCACTGATGCAAAAGTATCTTGATTTGAGAAATGTTATAGGAGCAATTACAGCCTCTTAAGGAACTTAAATTTGATCTTGTATAATGCATAGAAAATAAACTTGTATTATTTACTCACCCATTAGTGATATTTCATTTTACTGTACTGGTGCCTATCATATCTTAAATATTTAACATGCATTGCTTACACCTAACCATCTCCTGATACTTCTGTTTTCAAGAGAAAAGCAAAAGTTAATTATTCACATCCTCTTATGTATTGTTGAAATTTAACTTTTTTGCATAGTTTTCTGTGCTTGTAAGAAAGAACCAGAAAATTAAAATGTGATGACAAAAAAACAGATGGTGACGGAGAGCCACTTTACACATATGTAGTATTTCTACTGTTTCAGTTGTTGTCTTACTCTGTTGTACCTCAGTACACAACTCATCAAAGAATGCAACAGGAAAAGTGTTACAGAAATAAGTACTTCTGGTACATTCTGTTTATCTTCACTTCTACATTAAACTTGCTTGTCGTACACAATCAGAAATGTTATCCACCCTATGGTGATGTCATGCTATTACTGATTGCAGACCAAGCAATATCTCAGTTAACTCATACTTTACAGTTGATGTTTTTAGTATATTTTACCAATGGTTTATATCATTGGATAAAGAACACAGTTTTCTGTCAGGGTAAACAGTTGTATGTATGTATACTTTCTTATTGGACAAAATGTTTAATGAACAGCAGCTCATAAAATATTTAAAGTTATGATTTAAGTAACTTTATATAAATGTATTTTGTTTTCTTTTCCTTTGCAGAACTTTTCTGTAGTGCCACCCAACATGGTACATTTCTATCCTGGTTCAAGCAACTTGATTTACCACATGCCGGTAAGTGATTGTTCCTGTTGTTTTGTTTAACCTACTGGCTACTTCTAGTCAGCCAGAAAGAGACATTAATAACAGATAAGATATAATGATATTTTTTCACTTATTTTTCTCATATGAAGAAGCTGCTTCACCATCATTTTAAAATAAATTATAATTGAACATGCTATGGGCATAAGACAAAGAACCACCCCATGAAATGAAAATGCTTTGTTATGGTATTTATAGGAAGGTATGGACTGGGTGAAGGAGAGGATTGTAGATGGTCATAATGAATGTTAGTACAGGTAGGAACAAGTGGTGACCATTGTTTTTTTATCATCATCCTTTCAACAAGGACTCCTGGAATGATTTTCTTTTGTTGACCAGGGCCTTTTGTTTTAATTGAGTTATTTTCTTCAATTTAAGTGAAACCACAGGAAGAGTACTACATAATGAATTACTGAATCGTACTACACGTTTATAAAATCTACACAAAATAAAACATTGAAAGATGCAAGCAAGACAAGGATCCCAAATTTACATGTTCAATCCTGTGCATTCCTTATTCTAGCTTCATGTTAGCAAAAGGAACTTGTAATTGATATTATTTGTGTGGCATTGTGAAATTATGATTTATTGATTATAGTAACACACCAATCTTGTGTGATATGCCATTGTTTGCTCTTCATTTATGTAGTATCCTGGTGCTGTTCCCTGCATAGTTTGTCTTGAAAATTCAACTTATTCCTATTTTCAAATAGTAAATACTTCACATGTAGCTATAAAAAATACCAACACGACTAGCCCTCTTAAGTA
>CM035211.1:3407505-3439513 GCA_020233015.1 Callinectes sapidus | reverse complement strand
TATATATATATATATATATGTGTGTGTGTATGTGTGTGTGTGTGTGTGTGTGTGTGATGGAGAGGTTGGCTCACGGTATGGTTGCCGCACAAGTATGTATTTGGAAAGTAACATTTGCTTTGATCTCATTTTTTCCTTTGAGCTTAGAGTTACCAAGGAGTGCAAAGCGCTTGTGTAGTGAAGTTGTCTAGAACCACAGAATACGTGTGGTCGTCATCCTTTATAGGCTGGCCATTTTTGTCTGGCTGTTGGGGTCCGGTGTGGATGTACTCAGCGGAATGCGTGTTTGTCAGATCTTGAAAACAGTAGTCGGTGTAAACTTTTTTTTTTTTTTTTTTATAATGAACAGGTATAGTATATATGTTTGTATGTACGGTATGCATGTACTATATATGTACGTTTCTTTGAATGTATATTCAGATAAGGGGGGTGGAGGGAGAGACCAACCGACCTCGTGACCTGATGGTGGGTCGGGTCAGGACACCAGTGTTGCCGAAATGTCAATATTTTTACCAGTTCATATATCTATCCATCTCTCTCTCTCTCTCTCTCTCTCTCTCTCTCTCTATCTATATATATATATATATATATATATATATATATATATATATATATATATATATATATATATATATATATATATATATATATATATATGAGAGAGAGAGAGAGAGAGTTGTAAAATATTGACTAACATATAGATGAATCTGAGTTAACATTATGCAGTTTTTATATATCGCAGTAAGGAGAGAGATTGTGTACCGAACAGAATACCGCTTGATAAACCAGAGATGGTGAGGGAAAGGTACTGGCGCGGGAAGGGCCCGGCGGGCCGCGGTGGGAGGCCTCATGAGGTGCAGGGAGGACAGAAACATGGGACTGCACCCGTGTGTGGTGTGTATTAGGTTTCTGGGGTATTCTGATTATTGTAGTTTCCGTCATTTTTTATTGTTCATCCCTTTTTTGTGCTGAAATTAAGGCACTAAAAAAAGAAAACGAAAAAATGGTAATGGATGGGGAAGTAAATTGAAGTTGGCGCGGAATGACGGAGTAGTCACGTGGGCGGCGGTGGCGGCGCCTTGCGGCGGCCTCAGAATTGAGCTGCTGCCACATGTGCACCGCCGCTCATGGTGTATGCTCCTGCATAGCCCGCGCTAACTTTATCTCCACGTGTTTCTGCCTTGATTGCCATACGCCCACATCGTCTCGCTTACCGTCAAGTATCAACTAGTGCTTTGTGGTGTGTGTGTGTGTGTGCGTGTGCGTGTGGCGAGGAGAGAAGATTGTGGAGGAGTGAGTCGCGGCGCTGGCTGCTGCTGGGGAGGAAGGACCTCGTGAGGCGTATTGTGAAAGTGTTGTGGTGGTCCTGGCTCGCAGTCATGTGTTAGAGTACACAAACATATGGCCCAACGGTGGAGTGACTTTCTGCCTACTTCACCCTCGTGCGTCCAGCGTCAGGTCCAGCTGTGTCCCGCCAGCTGAGTTATGTTCCCGAACGGCTATCCGAGCCAGTACCCGCCGGCGGCACCCATGCCCAACGGCGGCGGCTACTATGTGGTGAGTACCTCCTCGGGGTGCAGGGCCTCGTGTTCAGGTGTGTTCCCCCGGAGGAACGTATTGCATCTCCTTGGGGCCCGGCGTGTACTGGGCTGAGGTAGCCATGGCGGGGCTTGCCTACCTGGCTCGACAAGGGCAGGAGATAACAATAAATTTTACTTCACTTAGTGACAAAAGCCTCGACTTCTTAGCTAGAAATAAGGTAGAAATTAGGTGCATCCTGGCATTAATGGTCAATAGGACTGTAAAACAAATCGGGGAACCTATAGTTGAGGTGGAAGGGGAAAGCTGACTTGCATTGAATAGCGTTCTCAAGGACGTCCAGGTAGGAATGCTGCTAAGTGGAAACTTCACCAAAGTTCACATTACTTTAGTTCATTTTGATATTACTGTAGCCTTATGAGTGAAATTTAACGTGAAAAACTGTAAATGTAAGACATATTATTACATACCCATGCCACCAGCTGTTCAGCAAAGATAGGGAATGTTTGTGTTTGGTCAAAGCAGGTCATCATGGCATATTTATCCATTTATTAAGGAGGATTCTTTCAAGTTTTCAATTATCAAGTTGAACTATTTCATGTTGCAACATATGGTTATGAATGTTGGTGAAAGGTAGTATTTACTTGGAGACATCACTGGTAGAAAATGTTAACAATTAGTTAGGCCATGTAAATTCAGAATTTTTGAATAGTTTGAGACATTTTTAACTGCTTATATACATCATCTGAAGTCTCTCTCTCTCTCTCTCTCTCTCTCTCTCTCTCTCTCTCTCTCTCTCTCTCTCTCTCTCTCTCTCTCTCTCCCTCCATTGCACTCAAGTTCCCATGTGTAGGCTGGCAGGTTCATGATCCTTGTGTTTGCATTATTTATATTAATGCTTTATCATGTTATTATTAGCATTAAAGGCACCACTTTTGGTTACTGGAGTAGCAAGAGGTAATGAAAATTACCAAAATGTACAGTTCATTGTCGCTAAGAATTTTTGTTGACGATGGGTAGTTTTCATGTTAACAGCCTTATATATATTAGTTGTGGTATGATTAGCCTCGGTCTATCCTTTAGTTATAATCTAAACTGGAAACTTCTCATCTCTTGCCAAAGCAGCTTCTGTGAAGTTACCACATATTGTGGGTTATAAGTTGATCGGGCACAAGTCAACTTCAATGATTTGACTCCAAAATGTTATACTAGAGGTATCCTTGTAGAAAAATTGACCCCCTAAATTCAGCCTGGCCCAACATCAGCTTGTCACTAAGTGCAGGATTGTAAAATAAGTAAAACAATTAAAACAGGTTGAAAACAACCGACAAGCAAGTCAGTTTGTATTTTTTGTTGTCAGCTATTTCACCTTTATATTAGATGAATGTTCACTTTTAAAACCCTATTGGTGAGTGTCCAACCAACTACAGTGTAGCTTTGAACATTGGAGCAAAAGAAATTAAATTATCATGATTGATTCCTCATTGCTGCCATTGGTGAGGAGCATTCCATTTGAACAGCTGTTTAGGCATATATACCAGCATGCTATTGTTCCTCACCCATCGGCAGACCCCTGCACAACATAGTGGAGGAAGATACTGTCTCCATATCTGGCCCCCCTGGGTCCCTTACCTTTGAAATATTTACATCACCCATGAACATAATCATCTTTGGAGTATGTGCCGTCCTCGTGGGTAGTAGTTTCCAGTTTTAATTGTGTCTTAGTAGGATATATATATATATATATATATATATATATATATATATATATATATATATATATATATATATATATATATATATATATATAAACCCAACCCTTAAACCAAGTTTTCTGGTTTGACATTACTGGTTCAAATATATTTAAAGGTTGCCATTTTTTATCTGCCCCATAGTTGACTCCATCAACTAACTCTGTACAAGGAAGTTATCTGTCTATGTATGGAGGGGGATTCCACTCACACACTTTCACTAAATAGGGTGGAATGAAAAGCTTTTTATCTTGTCAATTGTTCTATGACTGACTGTCTTCAGCCTTTTTCTCTCTGTTGGAATGTTGCATCTCTTCCTGTCCTCTACCACTATTTTTCATACCAACTGCTCTTCCAATCTTGCTAACTGCATGCAGCCTACCCTCCTCCCAAGGCCATGCAGTACAAGTCTTTTCTATCTCCCATCCATATTCTGTCCACCTCTCTAATGCAAGAGTTGACCAGTACTCTCAATCATTCATACCTTTCTCTGGTAAACTGTGGAACCCCTTCCTTGTTTCTGTATTTCCATTTTTGTACGACTTAAGTTATTTAAGAGAGAGCGTTTCAGATTAAGAAAAAATCCAACTCTTGGACCTGCAGTTAGATTAGTAGCAGGTTTTTATTTTCCTGTTGTCCTTGTCGTTTTCCCCGTCATACATAAAAAAAAAAGGTGGAGGAAATCTGCTCATCTCACCAGTTATATCTGGTTAGATCAAACCATTGTAGATTAACTATAGTCAGTTGTTAAATTAGAGGACACACACACACACACCATACAGTAATTGTAAATATTGAGTAGTATCTGTGATGCTACCATTTATATTAGGAGTGACTGGTAGACCATGTGGGGGTCCTCATACCCAGTAAAGGATTGGGGAAATGTTTATCTACTCTATTGGATGTGCTAAAACTGTATTGTAAGTGATGGAGAGAAATACGTTGACTGCAATGTTAGAATTTCAAAAAGGGAAAGGGGGAGACATCTGTATTGGTCTTTTAAAGGTCTTGGAAAGGGAAGCAAAGTGTAGCATCACCACAAGTCACAAAATATAATTGTCAGTCTCACAGTGTTCTTTTAGCATCATGTGCTTGTCCTTAATTCAGAGACATGCCAAAGACCTGATTTGTCTTGTTTGGTTACATCTCGCAGTGCCTTCCAGTATGTTGGAGTGACCACTCATTTTAATTATTTTCATTATCATGAAGCTGTGGAAGAAAGCAGTGTGTAGGGATGTATGCAACAATAATGTATACTATGAATACATCATCACTATGGATTTGTTCTTTGAGAAAGGTTCAACGTATGCTTGTAAATGTCGGACTCATTCGCCCAGTGGCTGCTGGTGAGGGTGAAATCTTGACCAGCTACCCCTGTATATGCCTTGGTCTCAGAGGTCATTCAGAACAGCTTGATTCCAAGTCCTCTTAGGTTTCTTACTCTGTGTTGTAATTCAAGTGCCCAGCTCACAATTCCTGCTGCTATTTTAATGAAAATAGGGTTTCTGGGGTGCTTTCTGTATACATATTGATGACAATTTTTTTTATACTTCATGAAAGTTCATATTATTTTCTGTAGAAAAAGATAGTTATAGATAGGACAGTTAGATATTTCATTTTAAAAGGAGTTTGTGCAACTATCATAATTTTTTATTTATTTTTTCTTATTGTTTTCTTATGAAATAATCAAGAAGGGCTTGTGTAGCTCAGCCATGCACATAGGAAGTGAGAGTTGCTGCAGTATACTCTTGTGGTGGGTATTTGCTGCCAGGCTCATTTTAACTTGGCCACAGCTGCTATGACTCGCTGTACCACCTGTACCATTGCTTGGCATAGTGCCACTCACCATTTACATCAGGAGTGACCTAATATTATGTGGGATGATGGATGGAACCAGGAATGGGAGTGTCTCATTCATACCATATCCATGTTTACCACCATTATACATATAATTAGTATATTACGTAAGTTTTAATAAAGGAGGCCATTCCATACATTTAACTGAGAAGATAATATTGCTCTTGATTTTGCTTGATTGTCTAGAAATTGGTCCCCATAATAACTTTCAAGTCAGAAAATTTAAAAAGTGATGACTTGAAAGTATTAATTGACATTGAGTACAACTTGGAAGTGTTCATTGACATTTAGTACTGTGGCAAGTCATTTAAGGTTCTCATTTATTTTATTGCATTCTGAAAGATGACTAAAAAAAAGCAGTGAGGTTACTATGCACTTGTGGAAGTGGTGTCTGAAGATATGAGCTTAGTGTGACTGCTTAGAGTAGAGTTGCGTTTAGTCGTCTTTGAGGGGCGTGTTCCTTACATGATTTTTTTCAGTCAGTCATCTCGTAGTTCATGCAAGTAATTTTGACTTTATTGAAGATCAACACATTGTTATGATTGCTTCAAAGTTAAGAGAGTTACATCACTGTGAAGGATAGGGAAGTTTGTGTTAAAGGACTTGTACTTGTTTGCTATGGTATTTTTATCTCCTTATTGCATACACATTGAAGCTGTAGTTATGAGTAATGTATCCTTAGAGTGTATCAATTCCAAACTTCTTTTTTCATTAAATATCTGTTTGACTCATAATAGAATTTGTTATGTCTGTTGTGCTCCATTTGCTTAACAGGCACATGAAGTAGATCAGTGGCATCCCTGTGTTATTTCTATTTACACGTATTTATTTTTATTCATTTTATTTTGGGAGGGGGGAAACTTTGCTCCATCTTCCTTTATTTCCTCCAAATTTACTTGTGATGAAGGAAGTAGAACATTTCTAAGGCTCCTATTACTCACCATCTTTTTAAAGAAAATGGAAAATGATTGATTTGTTTTTACTGTTTCAGCCATTTATTCAAAACAACTTTTAGTGAACTCTTTTGTTTATTTTGAAAACAATTTATTGCATTTCTTCTACAGTTTCAGCCTGTGGCTCCCCGCCAGCCCACCCCACACACACAACCGGGGCAGTATCACCCAACCCCCGTAGGCCCAGGTCATCCGCCGCCGCCATATCAGACGATACATTACCAACCAAATCAGGGAGGTAAGCACGAAGCCCCCGCCACCATCCAGTACCGGCAGCCTCAAGGAGGTAAGCTTCATTGTGCTTTTATGTTTGCGCATGCCTCAATATTCTCTCTCTCTCTCTCTCTCTCTCTCTCTCTCTCTCTCTCTCTCTCTCTCTCACACACACACACACACACACACACACACACACACACACACACTTGTTTACATTTCATCTTTCATCAATCTCTGTAATCTTCTGTCATTTTGTCTCATCAGTCATCTCACTGGTTCCTTTCAAAAAGATCAGGACAGCATGGCCTTGGCGCTTGGTAATGCAGTAAGTCCTTGATTTATGTTACTAAACATTGATATGTACAAGCTACTCAAGTATCTCCCAGCACTTAAGCTCCCTCAGACTGGCTGGGGATTTATATGACACTGGAATTGTTTAGTTTACCTCTTTTGTTCATATGAATTGAGGATTTGCTGTACCTTCTAAGTCTTGAAAGTTCTGTTCATTAATACTTTTTATATCATTGAGTTTTAAAACTATGCTGTTGGGATTCTTAGCTGCAATGCTTAAATGCTATATGAGTTTTAGGCAGCATATTTGCTTATCTGCATTTTGATTGCTCATTTTAGAGCCTTTTATGGATAAAAAGGAGTGCTGGTATTTACTAATCCTAAGTTGAAATGAGAGTTCTATATCCTGTTTTACATGATGGAAATTAAGTCAGCAACTAACATTGTTAAACAAGCAGTATCATTGATGTAGTGGGAGGAGCAGAGGTGGGTTTATTGGAGTAAGTTTAAAGAATTCAGAGATTTAGTGTCTAGTTTTTTTCTGTAGAAATATGTATTTCCTCTGTACCTGAAAGGGAGACCCTTTCATATGTGATTTCCGTATGGAATTCTTGAGGATCACAAATCTTTCAGTGAGTGAACCAATAGTTCTATATTTGTTTGTACTAACATTCAGTTTCCTCCATTCATTTATTTTATTTTTATCCTTTCAGTGTACTATCCTCCTGCTTCACAACCCCAGTTGAAGCCCACTATGAATCAGGCACCACAGAGGGAGAAGAAGCCACTTGCTATCTTGGACCCCCATACTGGAAAAAATATTCTGGATGACATTAATAATGAAAAACCAGACAAGACCCCAACGCCACCCCAGTCTTCAGAATCGAGTGCGCGAAACACTCCTGCTCCAGTACGTATAGGTTTATCATTATCAGCAAGATGATGTACATCATTCATCTTATGAATTTTTGGTTTGAAGATTATTTTTGCTAATTTCAACATTTTCTTTCTGTAAAGGTTTTTCTGTCATTTATTAACTCTTTGAAGGTACTCTCTTTGTTTAGGGCCTCACCACTATTAATATATACCTTAGATATCTACATTCTTGTAAATAATTCTCTGCTATTATCATCTTCAGCCTTCAGCTTTCTATCCATATTGTTTGAACTGCTTTCCCCATTTACTTTTCATTCCAACAGTTCTTTAGTAGTTTGCTTCCACTGCTTACAATTTAATTCATATTTTTTATTCTATTGTGGGCTTGATTTTTTTAAGTACTTTATCTTTTAAGTTAATTGCTTTGAACAAAAGTGTTACACCACTGTACAATCTAAACTCAAGATACAGTGGATTTTTGCTGACACTAAAATTGTTGAATTTGTTGGTAATTCATTTCAAGGAGTGTTTGTAGTTTCACATTACAACCTGTTCTTCAATGTGAGCAAGACCCATGAAGTGTTTCCAGTGTGTTGCTCCAACCACTGCTGTGGTGTACATACGTATGTAGGAGGAGGAGGATTTTGTGGAGAAATGTTGAATTTATTGTTATTATTTTCAGAGTGGCACACCACCTACCAAGACAGATTCAGCTACAATAGCTGCTAAGTTTGCAGAAGAGGTTGCTAAGAAAGCTGCAGAAAAGGACATTGATATAGAAATATCAGAACCTGTAGTGAGGACTAACAAACAAAGTGACTCTAGCTCTAGTACAGTTATAATTAGTGATAGTAGAGAAAAGGAAAAATTAAACAATAGTATAGGGAATAAGACAGAATCAGTGAATACCAGTTTAGTGGACAGTGCTATTGGAAAAGTGGGTCCTGACACAGTGGAGGCCATCAGTGTTCAGGCCAAACCACAGCAGCAGCAACAGCAACAGCAGCAGTCAGACTCCCAACAGCAAATGCCACTACAACATCTTCAACAGGTGCCTCCATTGCAGCCACCACACCTGCCCCAGCAGGTGCCCCAACAGTCAATGCAACCAACCATACAGCTGTCACAATCTTTACAGCAACAGCTGTCCCAGCCAAATGTACCACAGTTGTCCCAACCAACTGTGCAACCATTGGCACAGCCTGCCGTGCAGCAATTGTCACAGACACCTGTGCAGCAGTTGCCACAGCCACCTGTGCAGCAGTTGCCACAGCCACCTGTGCAGCAGTTGCCACAGCCACCCGTGCAGCAGTTGCCACAGCCACCCGTGCAGCAGTTGCAACAGCCACCCCTACAGCAGTTGCAACAATCATCTGTACAGCAGCTGCCACAGTCAGCTGTTCATCAACTGCCCCAAACACCACCGCAATTATCACAGCAAGGGACACAAATGGTGTCTCAGCTGC
The DNA here is from genome assembly GCA_020233015.1 of Callinectes sapidus. Classification (NCBI taxonomy): domain Eukaryota; kingdom Metazoa; phylum Arthropoda; class Malacostraca; order Decapoda; family Portunidae; genus Callinectes; species Callinectes sapidus. Next base: position 3,430,564 of record CM035211.1, on the reverse strand, counting down.
CACAACAGTTGTCTCAGCAGGCACCTCAACAGCCACAGCCAAAACAAAAATCACCAGTTCCTCAACATAATCCAGTCTTGTCACAACAGAAGCAACAGCAACAGGAGCAACAACAACAACAACAGCAGCAGCATCAACAGCAACAGCAACAACTAAAACAGCAGCAGCAACAGCCACAACCACAACCACAGCCACAGCCACAGCCACAGCCACAGCCACAGCCCCAGCCACAACAGCAGCCACCCACACAGCACCCTCAACAGTCTGCACAGCAGCTACCACAACCATCTGTGGAAACTCCGCCTCAACCACCTTCACAGTCTCAACAAGCACAGAAGCATTTAGAATCTTCACCAAAGACTGAGCTTCCTACTAAACCTCAGGTGTCGGTACCGCCTGAGGTCAGAGAACCTCAAACTCCAGTGAAGCCAGAGCCTGTGAAGCAACCTAATCCAAAACAGAATGTGCCTACACCACCACCCAAAGAAAAGGAACCTACTCCAGAGCCCCAGTCTGCTCAAGGTAAGTCTCTCTCTGTACCCAGATTTCATGACAACAAAACTTCCATTTCCTGCATGTAAGTTTATTAATTCACTCCTTGTGTCTTTAGATGATTAATGCATGAGGCTGGTAGCAAGGCAGAACTATTGTATCATTGTGAAGTTGTTGAAAATATATCCTTAAACATTTATGATGCAATATGAAAAAAAAGGCATCAGGAAACCTTTATTAGTGAAGGCAAGTTCGACATATAAAGGTCTGTCCACACTATCCAGCAGTGTCTGATGGGCAAATAGTGTAACTATATCACTATGGGTAGTTGGTCATGTCAGAAGCATAAAAATCACTGGCTCTGATATAGCAACAGAAAGTGCTGCTAGATTTGTACAAACCCCTCATCTGTGAATAGAGCCCATCAGGCAAACATCACCTCCATGTCTGCCATTCAAACTGGCAACTTGTGTGTTAGAATGGGATATGATAACTGTGCTCGTTTAGCCTGAACCCCTCCAGCACCACTCTCATTTTTCCTGGCCCAGCCCCACATACATACCGCCCAGGTTCATAAGCCCTTGTACACTCTATACCCTTTCATTATAATCACTTTTTTTTGGCTGATAATTTCACATTTATGTAAAATGTGATACTTTATTCATCCATAAACACAACTTCATAATTTCTTCCACAAAATTATAAAAATACCCCATGTGGGTAAGTAAATAATTATTTGGGAGAACAATGATACGTGAGCATTACTATTACTAAATGATGGTATGGGGTCAGGTTTGGTATCACTGAAGGGAGCAGACATGAGTTGCCAACCTTGTTCCTCCACTAGCTCCACCAACTTCTTTTAACACCTAATCACTATCATCACTATCACCACTTTCTGAGCTGTCATCACTATTTTTCATCAAAGGCACCTGGCAGATATTCAGAGCGAGACTCAGAACATGACATGGCAGTAGTGATAATGATAGTCCAGTATGGTTAAGCTAAGAATGACAAAAAATGGTGTAATCCACCTAAATAGGCCAGGCAGTAAGTGTATGGTGATTAATGGTGGGTGGAGCTTCAGGGTATCCCCATTACACAGTACCACACCTTAAACACTGTATAAAACAATATACTTCCTAAATTTACCTGGCCCTTGAATTGATAGATAGTTTCACACCTGTATGTGATGGTATATTGTACAGCATCCCATATCACATACATGTGTACGTGACGTATATGTGACTAGCCTACTCTGTGAAGGATCCCCTCCCGTAGGCACCCTCCACCAACCTCATTCCCACTACTCTCTTTAGTTATTCATCATGACCTTAGAAAAAGAAATTCTAAACTGAAAGAAATCACAACATACCTGCTTGATACATGCAACATGGACATCCCACTGGCCATACCCAATTTACTAATACATTGCTAAACAAACATTTTGAATGCAGTGATTCCTTTGACAAATTGGTGAATGTCGCTAGAAGAATGCCTAAGCTGGGAATTCTCTTCACTCAAAACACCAAATCTCATGTTTGGGCCAAATTTTTATTCTCTGTCCTTAAAACATCAAATACTAATTTGAACTGATCTGCCAGTACTGTGGGATATTCATGGTTAGTTAGCTAAATTTTGAACAATTATTTGCATGCAACTCATTGGCCATGATCACCACACTCATAACATCTTTTGTCTATGTCTTGTGTTGCTCTGTGTTGTATAAGTTTCCATTGAAGGAAGGTAAGTCCTTTGTCTTGTGTTATGTATCACTGTTGTCTTGTCTTTCATATTCTTCCATTATTAAATCAAACCTAAATCATTTGAAATTATGGCAGGACATGCTTAGAGGAATGAAACTTAAAGAATGTGTTCCTCCAATATAAGAGTAATTTCACAAAGGCCAGCACAACAATGAGATGATAGTTGTTCCTGTAAGATGTACCAATATAGATTCATACCTACTTGCAGGTTGTCACTGTTGCATCAGTGCATCATGTGGCATTGTCTTATGGCTTTATATAGTATGTGATTACTCTCCATATAAGTTTGTGGTAGCATTACATTTTTGGAAGTGTTTATTAGTAAGCTTTTTTAGCAATTTCAGTTGGGCAAATGAATTGCACAAGTTCATTTGTGTTCTTTTTTTTACTGATTAGCTTCTAGATTGTGAATTCAACATGTTAAGCTAGAATGAGACAATGTTTTTGGAAAAGTTTCACAATCCATAGGAATGCTTTATTTGGGATTACTGCTAAGCCAGCAATTACTGTGAATATTGATCAGAGTTATATCTTCAGACTGCATTACTATCACTCTTAGATACAGGGTTGGTAAAACGAAAATGTTATGAGGTTTGAGTTAGAAAATAGGTCTACCTGCAAAGGTGTCAGTATCTGTTTTAGGTTTTGAGGAAATAGCTGCTGATTTGAGTGACACTACAAACACTACTACTGAGATGTTAGTAGCTTTGGAGATGATCCATGGATCCTGGGCACTAAATAGGGTGATTTATGGAAGTATGCTATAATTGCTATGAATTTTATTACCACAGCTGCAGGTCTACTGCAGCACTTTCAGAATCTTCCACACTCACATTTAAGTGCACAGGTACAAGAATGTAAGGCTTGCAACAGTTTCTAGTAAGATACTCGAGACATTTATGTAGAAAGGGAACTGTTCGAGGACAACAAAATTTGTAATTAAGGCGGCGGGGGGATGGGGGAGGGGGCAGGAAGCGCACTGAGGTTCCAGTTCACAATCAGGGTTAAAAGCATTAGTCAAAAGTACAAGATAAATGTCTTCAAAGCTCCCTCATTAATCAGTTGTAATCATAGGAAGATGGAGGTACAGGAACAGTTTCAGAATTTACAAGAGAAGAGGATGAATTATTGAGAATACTGATTGATTAACTTTTGCATTAAAAATAGACAATAGGGTATGAAAAAAAAAAAAAAAAAAACAATGCCTTGTGCGTTGAAGCCATAGGAGGGGGGAGCATACTGTTAGCAGAATCAGAAGAGTCGTTGGTATGAAAATAGTCATAGAAGATAGTAAGAGATACAACCTTGCAGTGATGAAAAAGAGACTGAAGAAAGTCAGATAGTGGAGAGGAGTTAAGAATTTTTTATTCCACCGTGTTATCCAAAGAACAGTATGAGTGGAAAAGCCTCTTCTCCTATACATGTGAAGCATACTCAATTCATGGAGAGAGAGAGAGAGAGACCCTGTACAGAGTAAGCAGCTTTTGAGACGAGAATAACTGGCAGGGACAACTTAATTTCTTTGAGGCTGATTTTCCTAGAGATGAGATGCGAAGTTTCTGGTTTAAATCGTTAGTAAAGGACAGACCAAGGATATCTGATGTAGACGAGAGGGACAGGTGTCAGTATAGAAGAGGGAATAAAGAAGTCGGTTCTTTTTAATAGTTTAGAAAGGTCAAAGTTTTCCTTTACAAAACTCCTTGCAGTGCTTCTTTGTAGCACTGTGGAATCTGGACTAGTGGCACAGAATGACAGCCCTGCGAGGCTTCCCACACAAAACCTTTAGTCTGTACCTAGGATCACAATGAGGGTTCAGTTGGCTTACTTGTGTTAGGTTCCATTTTCTTTATGCATTGTAGCCTGAATTTTATTTTGTAATATTGCAGGTTATGGACTGAGCCAGATTGTTAGGGAGTGATGGAATGTAGTTAGTATTGTGGAGGTTTGTTGTATTAGAAGTATAGTACTCCCAATCATTTATTCCTTTCTCTGGTAAAGAGAAACTCATTACCCGTTTCTATAATTCCAACTTCCTGTGACTTAACTATTAATTTTAAGAGGGAGGTTTCAAGACATTTGTCCCTGACGACTGTTGGCTAATTCTTTGGACGTTTAAGGGAACTGGCAAATTAGTGGGGTCTTTTTCATTGTTTTTGTTGCCCTTGGTCAGCTTCCCCCTCTTACATAAAGGGAAAAAAGTACAGTGGGTTGGTATTAGGATTGATGGTTCCAGACTGCTACCTTTGAAAGTATTGCTAGGAATAGGCAAGTGTTTCGAATGGTGTTATTGAGGCCTAATGTTCCTCTAGGAAGTTGACTTTTTTTGTTCTGGAGTGGTGAAAGTGTCATGGCTTGTGTAGCTGTATCAGGGAAGGATGCTTCAAAGTTCTAGTAGACTATGTTTCAACAATACGTAATTATGTGAAAACTCGTACTTTTAAATGTTCTTTAGATGTTCGATCTCCTGAAGGATTACACAAGGAAATTGTGACCTGATTTTATTGTTAAACATTGTTACGTGGTGCTAAAATGCATTTGAGTAGTTATGTAACGATTGTATATTACATAATTTTGAGTTGCGCTACGTCTTAGCTTATGCTTCCTCTTACTAAGCTTTCTCTCACCCAGTCTTGAGCTGGCGGGAAACTAGGTCGGCCTCATGGCTCGTCTCCGGAAGTTCATAGGGGAATAGTGAGGTATAAGACAAATTACAGACTGGTGATGCCATACACTCAGATCAAGGTGTGTTATTCCATATTGGCACGGCTTAGTGAGTTCGATGGGCCGTCAAGCCGTCTGTATTGTAACCTGCATAATTTATGACGAGAAATGCGAAAGATGGCGCAATTATTCACATTTGCTCTATTTATTATTTTTATCGCAAGAGTAAATGCCTATTGCTGTGAATTCATGATCACGAGTGCAAATATTGCATCCTCTCCCAATTGGAGCATTATTTTAGGCAAAAAATACGAATACAGCTGCAATTCTTGAAAGATCCAAGTTCATCGTCTCCTAACGTAAGATGCACTTTGGTCGGCTCGGGTGGGGAGTGAAGCCTTGGGCCGCGACAGGTAATTGGATCAACAGCAGCTTTTACTACCACTGTAGGTCACCGGGTGCTGGTGTTGCCTCAAGTCTCCGCTCACCATCCACTCATCACCATCTATTTAGGTTTTAGTATTTAGAGGGAAATTAGCTTGTGTGTCTCCTCTTTAGGGACACCAACGCCTCACGAATCATCGTAAGATCAGATATATCCATCGCCCGTTTATCTTGTACAAGTGGAAAGGCAATTTAAAAATCATAGAGGTGCGTAGTTAGCATCTCTTATTGATTTGTTTATAATGATTGTATCATGTGGAAAACATAACGAAAGTGTTAACTAGTTACTTTGCCAGCCGTCTGGGTTCTGGCAACCAGCCAGCAAGGCAGGCAGGCAGGCTGGTTCACTGGGCGAGTCCGGTGGGGGGAGAGGAGCGGCGGGGGAGTCGGGCCGGCGGTCTTAAGCCGTGAGCCACTCCACATTCCAGCTCGGTGAAGACCGGCTCCTGTGTCGTGTAGCTGGCGCTGGTGTGCTGCGAGCTGCAGCTGATGTGTTCGTGCAGTGTTGTGTGTACTACGGTATCATGAAACGAATACATCGTGAATTCGTGTGATAGTTCCGTAGTGTCTGCAATGGCAAATTTAAGAGGTGTAGTGAAGAAATCAAACCTGTGTGGGTTGAGAAGAGGAACACGCTTTTGAGGACGGACGATGTGACCATAGAAGTCAAACATGGCTCGTAAGTACAAACGTAGCCACGTAACACACTAAGGCTAGTATTGTGACTAGTGTTAAACTAGTTACGACAAAGTTACTGAAGCTTTTGTGAATCAACTAGTGTGGACTGTGGAGCGTACCTTTAGTATTGTGGGGCCGGTGAGGGACCTTACTGTGATCTCGAATCTTGCTTGACCTGGCGATACTTTGTTAGGAATTTGATGATTCCTACATCTGTGGTTTGAAGGTTTTCGCTTGAGACCAGTGGGGTCCGGAGAAAGTTTGCCGCTTGTACCGTTAGTTCTCGGATGTTGCAAGCGTTGCCAGTTTAGGCGTCCATGCTTGCCACTTTCTTTCGCCAACCTTCACACTTAAACAGGACAGTAGTACCCATTGTTTACCCAGACGTCTGGCCAGTCATTGTATGCTTCTGTATGATGACACAGTTTCCCATTAAAGGTGAAATCGGTAATGAGGTTAACATTAAAAGTAGGGATTGGGTGACTGCCAGCTGTTATTTAAGTTTAAGCCTCGGATGGCTGAAGTATTCATCAAGTGGTGTAGTTTTGGCAATTGGTGATTAGTTTAGTGATGCAAGACTTACAGCTGTGGTGTTACCCTAGCACAGCTGGATACTGCCCCAGGATTGGTGCACCTGTCTCTTATCGCGAGGAGCGAACCCAGGGTCCATCACCAGTTTACCTCCCAGAAGAGGCCTAGTGTGGGTGCAAAGCGCGGTTGGAATGGACGACTCCAAAATTTCTTGTAAAGGAGAGGTTGCCGGTGGGCGGCTGAATATTTGGCCTTTATCCAGTTATGACGAATACCATTGTTGGTGCTTCATTTATTTATAGACTGAAGGTGCCAGAAAGTATTCTCCTGAGGCTTTCCCCATTGCCTACAAACGTTAACATTGATGTTCTATATCTGTCTCACTATTTATAAAATAACGAATTGAAATTGACAATAAGCGCTGAGCAGCCAAACAGCTGGATGTCGGCGCCATGTTTGATTTGGACCCACGTGGCTCATCCCTACCCGGCCCTCTGTCGGCTTCTGCAGAAAGCTTTTACCTTCTGGCTGTGATTATTTATATATATATATATATATATATATATATATATATATATATATATATATATATATATATATATATATATATATATATAAAGTGTTTGATGGTGCGTAGCTTGAGAATATCATTCATGCCATCATGATGGCTATCAGTGATAAAGACGACCGAGAAGTGTCCTTGCTTGTGTTATCATTGCCAGCAGGGTGAGTTGTCCTTGGTTCAAGTGTGATGATACCCACAGCGGGTAAGATCTCCCGTCTTGCCCAGCAAATAGTTGTGACTAGACAACTCTCGCTGCTAGGCGTCAGGAAGTTTTGTAAGATGTCGTCCCGCACGTGTCCTTGTTAGCTTCAACGTGGGCGAGAAAGAGAAAAGAGAATGGCGCAGACAGTTGTTCGTGTATAATAGTATCGCAAATTAGGAAATGTTCATTTGGTAGCCATGTCATGTTAACGTGCTGAAATGTCAAGATTGTGGCAATTTATAAATCGTGCCTGCCTGCACCCGTACTTCGTGGAAGGGATTTGACATGTGTACCGGAATTGTGGCCTTAACGTTCATCGCTGTTAATTTACCATGAATGGTAGGTGAGAGTGGCAACTGCTTTGGTGTGGGAGGACGCAGGTTGTGGTGGTGGAGGCGGTGGTGGGGGCTATGAGTTATGCCGGCCCACACGCGTCTCCAAACCCACCGTCACAGACTTTCATGATGTCACACACCAAATATTCCTCTCTGTATTAGTATCTATGTTCACAAAGTTCATATACTTGAGAATCTACGTTGTATAATTATATGTGGAGTCACGTGAGGGTTGCCTGGTGTGCGGTACGAGAACATGAGGCGAGCGTTGTTGCCAGTGGTGGTGCTGCTCCCCATTTACAATGTGCTTTACTTCGTGGTTCCATCTTGTATTATAACTGTTGCCCTGTTCAGATGACAAATTTAAAGCGTAGTATGGTCGTGTGTGACGGTGGCAGCTCGTTTATTTAAATTTGAAAATGCATCCCATTAGTCACGCCGTATGACCGGTGATGGTGGTGGGGTTGTTGGTAAAGTCCAGTGAACGGTTAGGGTGTGGTTGTGGTGCAGTGGGAGCCATGGTGGTGGTCGTGGTGAAGGTGGCGACAACAGGGTGACCGTGTGCATGATTTCCACCACTTAGTGAGCCATGTGGTGGCCGTGGCCATCAAACATCGTACGCGTGTGTAACTTTACTTGACACAAAATCATGGATAGAGACACTCCTAACCGTAACTCGTCCAGTGTGGAGAGTCCCGTGGCGAAACATCACGCCCGCACGTTACCCAAGAGTGACCGGCCTGTTGGTGGGCAGGCTCGAGAGTCAAGTAAACATAGATACCAAGGCAGGAAGAGTAGAGACAAGCATGGTAAGTGAGCCCTCACGTGTACAAGTAACATTGGACCACAGCTGTCACCATGAGTTGAACTACCACCACCTTGATACCGAGCCTGTGGTAGATTATTGTACTTGTAGCTAATTCTCTGCGAAGAAAATTCTGGTGTAAGCGCCCACGTGTCAGGTCTGAACTTTTGACCGTGTCTGCCATGCCTACGTGACTTTGTCTCTTATGAGGAATAGTGGTGGTGTGACTAGTTCATTGGGGAACACCAACTTAGATGCATAAAAAGCTATGGTAGTTTACATTTTACACTACCTTTAGTAATTTAACCTTTTGCTGGCCTGCGTATTTGTCATATAGATCGTGCGTGTGTGATTACACAAGACCATATGTTTTTCACCATAGAATGTGTATTGTTTCAATCGCGTTGGTTATGTTTCATTGTGTATTGTTGAGTGAAAAGGTAGTTGCAGTCTGTGAGGTGGTGGTAGTAGTGGAGGAGGAAGAGGTGGTGTCCAGAAATATCATGGTAGCCACAGCAGGCCTCCAGCTGACACAGTGCCAAGTGTCTGCTGCCTTGTAACTGGCACATGCTTTTTATCATTGAAGTTACCCACACGTTATCAAGATAGTGAATTCCCAACCATATCTCAATTGAAAGTCAAGTGCAGAGGTTGTAGGCAAAATAATGGACAAGGAACACCATTTATTTAAAGTATCGAATGTTTTGCATATCTTAAGCAATGGTACTTTGTAATTGAAAATTAATTCTTAACAAAGGGTCAGTTCTGTTACTCTCTCTCTCTCTCTCTCTCTCTCTCTCTCTCTCTCTCTCTCTCTCTCTCTCTCTCTCTCTCTCTCTCTCTCACACTTGATTATTCAACAACAAATTTTGTTTACATTAGTAATATTTTTTATACTAGTGAGTTCATCGTAATGTTTTCTATTTAAATAAGTTATAGAAGTTTAGTATTTGGAGTTCAGAGCAAGATGCCACACTATTGGCATCAGGAACATGGTGGGTGATACCAAAGGCATTTAAAGAATAATTATAGTTAATTTGCTTTTGTATTTAGACTGCTGCTCATCAAAATAGATGCAATATAAGGTAGTTTCTACTGGAGGGTTACTTTGGTTTTCAGTTGCATAAGAATTATGTACTCAAAATAAGATAATTAGATGAACATTTGCAATAGGAATCTGGGGAAAATCTTAGAAGTATTCATTACTTCTGAAACAATGTACCTTACATTGTGATGCTATCAGTCATTAAGTGCCATCCTCCTATATTCTTCCCTGGTGTACATTGTATGAAGTCATGTGTGATGGGCTGCCAGGCACTATATGATGTATTGTTGCATTATACTGGTGGGTTCTGACAGTTTGCATTGTGGACTTGGTATGGTTAGTTTGGTACAGTGTGTTGTCATGTTTGTAGATATGAAAGCATGTCGTGGGTTTAGTATTTTTGACATAAGCTTCCTCTTAGTTCCTTTTACATATCTCAGACATTTGTTTTGGTATAATAGGGCACAGATTTTTAATGAAGGTCTTATTTTCTGGCAGCAGCAAGGATGCTACTTAATTAATTACTAAACCCACAGCTGCTGTCTGTTTCTTCATTTATTTTACAACTTTGTGACTTTGTGAGGATTCAGCACATTAAACAGCTGGTGAAATCATTTACTGTACCTGGTTGTTGGTACTAGATAAATTAAAATTGATGTGCATTTACTTTGTTTTTGGTGCTCCTTAGATTAATAAACAAGTTTATAGACTGATAATTACGATGAATATAACAGCAACAGATAAAACGTAACTGCTTTCAACAGGCAAACGCGGGAAGGGCCCACGTGAAGAACCTGCCCCACCAGCTCAGGACACAGTGGATGATGGTGCTGCTCCACCACAACAGCCACCACTCCCAGCACAGCCACAGAAGTCAACACCACCACCACCTGTCCAGCAACCAATCAGTAAATTCACTGTCCAAGTTCAGAATACCAAAGAAAAGGAAAAGAAAGAAAAGACTCCAGATCCTCCTGCTCAGGTAAAGCCCCAGCCAACACCACCCCAGAAGACCTCCCCCTCCCCACCACCAGTGAAGGAGCCTGCCCCTCCACCAGCAGCTTCCCCAGTTGCCACTAATGATGAGGTAGAGACAAAGAGAGAGTCAAAGGAGAAGGAAGTTAATAATATTGAATGTGAAGTTAATAATGTACATGAAGAAAAAGAAGAGGCTGTTGAGGAAGAAGAGGGAGACAATCAAGAAAAGAAGGAAGATGGTCCACAATTGAAATATAGTTACAAAGAAGGTAAGCTATTTATTTTAGTTTATTATTGCTAGTGGTATTATTACACTTGTTCCAAATATATAAGATGCATTTTTATATCAACAGATAATTAATGTTTCTTTGGCATGAAAATTGTCATTTCAGATCAGTGGAGTCCAGTTAATCCAGATGGAAAACGGCAGTATGATAGAAGATTTCTTTTGGAGCTCCAGAATAATCCTCTATCTCTAAAAAAGCCTGAATCTCTGCCTAACCTGGAGGTGGTGCGAGATGGACCTGGAAGGGTAATTGATTTGTGATTGTTGTCATAACTTTATTTTGAACCAGAAGAACCTTGGTTAAACTTAATTGTTAAAGAATGATAAAAAAAGGATTTGAAGTCATTATTCTTTCATTTTCAATTATATTGAACTTACATCAGCTTGTGAAAATCAAGTTGAATAAAAGTTAGTATTTTGAAACATTTAACGTACCATTGAGATAGATTGTTAGTAGAGTGATCATAGTAGAGATCTTTTAAAAGAATAATTTAATATATAATATATCTCCAAGTACACCAATGTGAAACAAGATCATGATTTGGGAATTTTCACCTAATTAAAGAAACTACTTTCATCAAATGCCCAAATTCATGATGGTTGTATCTTCCCTTTCAGACCAAGAGCTTTGATCCAAGGGGTGGTAGTGGACCTGATTTCATTCCTGACTATGTCAAGTCTAGTCTGGGGAACAAGGTAAAGTACTGTTGTTGTAAGGAGCATTTACCAATTCTAAAGATATCGACAGCAATAACATTAAATGTGTATTGACTTCATAGCCAATTGTCATTCTTTGCTCTCAAGAAATTTGCACTTTCCCAGCTCTGCTTTGTGTGCATCACTGATAATTTGAAGATTTCCTCTGGTTTGAAGTTTAAAAGCAAAGCTTGATATCAGATACTATATATATATATATATATATATATATATATATATATATATATATATATATATATATATATATATATAGCTTATTTAGTATGTCAACTGGATTAATGTGTCCTTATTCAATCTATTTCAAGAAATTTATACCATGTCCATATTTATTGAAGCTTCCAGATCATTACAAATGAAATACTCTGGGAAGGTTAATGCATACTTTTTTTCAGAATTGGCTCTGATTGATAAGGCAGCTCAGTTAAGGAAGAGATCTTTTAGCTTCATAAGCAAAGCATATTTGTGCATAATAATGTATTACAAAATGCATTTATGAAATTTTGCTGTGATTATGATATAGTTTAGGAGAATTGCTTTGCAAGATTGGAAATTGTGCCCCTGTATACTGTTGGGAGTAAAGTACTAGAATTTTATCATGCATATAGTACCTGATAAATGTATGAGGCCTATATTGTAATGAATATACACATGTAATGGCTGTAATGTTTAAAGAGTTACTAGAACTTAGATCTATATTAATGTTGGTTTTTGAGGATCCTTTTCCTGATGAAAGAAAAATAAATGAATAAATAGGTAAAAATTTATGTTAACAGCAACCTAGAATGGTTAGTCGGGGCAGCCAGCGAGGACGTGAGCCAGGTGCACAAGTTCCTCGGAGTACTAGTGGACGAGGGGGCAAGATCATCATCATCCAATCCACTGGACGGGAACCAAAACTCAAAACCACAGAGAATGCATGGAAACCTTCCCTCAAAGAAAATAGTTCTTCATCTGATGATATTCAGGTAAATAATGTTGAGAGGAAAGGTGTGGGGGTTCATAAATGTATAACATTATTATTATTTTTTATTTTTTTATTTTTTTTTATTTATTTTTTTTTTTATTTTTTATTTTTTTTTTTTCCAAGCAATATCAGAATCTTCAATTTATTGGTTTACTTACATTTTCAGGTGCTGAAAGTCATGAAAGGTATTCTCAATAAGCTTACTCCTGAAAAGTTTGGAAAGCTAGTGGATACAGTGAAAACAATGCCTATCAACACTACAGAAAGGTTGTCTGCTGTTATTGACCTAATCTTCGAAAAGGTGAGTTACATGTATCTGGTATTTATTGTTAATGATGTTGACTTTCATTGTGTAGTGTCTATTCTCTCTCTCTCTCTCTCTCTCTCTCTCTCTCTCTCTCTCTCTCTCTCTCTCTCTCTCTCTCTCTCTCTCTCTCCCTCTCTCTCTCTCCCCAGTTCACTATATAGTATGGCAAAAGCCACTTTTTTTTTCTTTAAGAAGTAATTACATTAACATTGTTAAGGAGAGAAAAGTAAAGAAATTATCTACTTTTTACATTTGCATCATACTTTATTTCTGTTTATAGTTTTTTAAGCAATTATTTTTTTCTCTATTTTCTTCATTGTAGTAACCTTTAATTTTTTTTTTTTTTTTTTTTTTTTTTTTTTTTTTTTTTTTTTTTTTTTTTTTTTTTTTTTTTTTTTTTTTTTTTTTTTTTTTTTTTTTTTTTTTCACAGGCTGTGGATGAACAGAGCTTTTCATCAACCTATGCCCAGATGTGCCAAGTTCTTTCATTGATGTCTGTGCGAGGGAATGGCAGTGAGTCAAACTCTGGCAAACAGGAAGTGAAATTCAGAAATCTTATTATCAACAAATGCCAGAAAGAGTTTGAGAAGGACAATACAGATGATTTTAGAACAGAGCGACAAAAGGAAATTGATGCATGTACAGATGTAAGTATTTGTATTTTTGTATTTAATATAGGAAAAAAATATACAAATAGGAGAAAGCTATTCTTGAAATAGCATTTCATTCCTGATTACATGAAATGGAAATAATTTGATGTATAGTAGTAAATGATATCACTGAATGCTCATTGAATTTATTTTTCTTACAGCCTGAAAAGAAGTTAGAGCTTGAGGCAAAGCTCATGTATGATGAAACCAAACTAAGGAAACGATCTGTAGGAAATATTAGGTTTATTGGAGAACTGTACAAGCTTCGCATGTTGACATCTCCAATTATGATGCGCATTATTGGCACATTGTTAGAAAGAGGAGATGAAGAATCCCTAGAATGTCTTTGTAAGCTTTTAACAACTATTGGAAAAATTCTCGAAACTCAGTGTGCCCAACAGCCTAAGGCAATGGTATGTATTTATGTGCATTCTGTTTTCTTTTAGATAAGGGCCTGGCATTACAAGGCATATAATTTGAGGGATTGCTCTCTTAACTGTTGGCAGACTGATAACTAACAGCTGCTTTATTTTCTTGTCTGGAAAGCAATATTTTAGAAGCCGGTTAATGTTATTTATCTTATCCCAATTAGGTGTTAATGTAAAGTTATTTGTAGTCTGAATTATTAATATTTTTTATTCCATCTCTCATCAGTCTGAGCTGGACAAGTATTTCAAGGTAATGGATAAAATTGTTCAAGAGCGCCAGACTGTAACCAGAGTGAGATTTCTCATGATGGACGTCATTGACTTACGGCAAAACAGCTGGGTACCAAGGAGGGAAGATAACAAACCAAAGACTAAGGCTCAGGTTCAAGAGGCAAGTTAATCTTCTATACTTATGCTATTCTTCAAGAACCACTATTGAATTATATATGTACATTCCTTTCAACAACCAGTAAGCTCCAGGAACCATTTCATGACTCATTAGGCATGGTACTGCAGCCTTTTATCACTCCAATGTTGTATATCCACACATAGTATAGGTGTCACATTGTGCTTGTCTAATGGTTTGCAATTTTCATGCAGGAGGTGAAGAGAGAAGAGTTTGAGCAGCAGATGGCTCTGGCATCAAACACAGGTCGACGGGATGACCGGGACAGAGACAGAGATCGTAGAAGAATTAGAGACAACCGTGGTCCCCAGATGTCTGATGAGGGTTGGAGCACAGTGGCATCTACTAAGGGAAGAACCTCCTTTGATTCTTCTCGGTTGAAAACTTTCAGCAGGGTAAGTAGTTTTTCTTGTTCCTAATAGAAAGGAGTACATTTTGCTTCATTTTGGGAGTTTGTAAAAAATTTCTTAGTTGTGTTTGTGTTTCTCATTAATACCTTGTGTATACAGTGCTTGATATTTAATTTCCATTTTCACAGCCTGGTGTAACTGAAGTAACGTTAAGAAGTAACTTTGGGGATTGGGGTCGTGGCAGTTCTGGTGGTGGGTTGAAAGACCACAGTGAAAATAAGCAGCAGGAAAGCAACCGTTTCAATGTGTTGGTGGACAGCATGGGCGGCAATTCATTGGCAGGAGATAACAGAAGAAACACTCCCTCAATGGGGTAAGTTGAGTCACTGGAAGGTTACAGTATTGCCTTTATCTTCTATTATGTGGATATTTTGGTATTGAAGGACCTCCAGTTTTAGAGGTAATACATCTAATCTAATGTGGACAAATTCTATATTTCCCTTAACTGAGATTAAGAAAATCCATAACTTGGAAATAGGATGCAGCATGGGAAAAATTATGGAAGATTGATAATATTTTCTGTAAATTTGGGAATTGGTATTTTCTGAATTTATTTAGAAACCTTGTACTGCTTTAATGTTTGACCTGTTCCTTAAATTAGTGGTCTGTAACTATTAATTTCATTCCAGTCAGTTATCTCCAAATTCTTCCTAGTTATTCCATTGTTTGTGGCTAAGTTTTTTTTGCTTTCTTGAATGATTTTCCATGCAAGTTTGTCAATTAAAGTTTTTCATGTTTTAACAGGGGCAATCGTCTGGCTCCTGGCAGTGGACCTGCCCGGCAAGGAAGCTTTGGCAGCAAGAGTATGCCACCACTAAATGATAAAGAAAGCGCTATCTCAGCTGTGAAGAAGTTTGTTGCTCCAGGTACCATGAATTTTATCACTTTTCAAATTTGGAGACCATTGTTATATTTTCTGCATACCATTTCAATACATTTTATTTGAAATTTTCATCATTACTCCACTGTAGACTAAATATATGTCCACCATTACAGATCGTAGTAAATCAACTAGTCGCCCTGAATCGAGGGACAATTCTATACCTCGGGAACCCGAGCCTTTGAGAGGATATGCTCAAGTTGATGTAGAAGCCCTACGAAAGATTTCAATTGCAATTGTTGATGAATACACTCACAATAGTGATCCTGAGGTAAGAGTTCATCTTATCTAAATGTTCAAAATGAAATGAAATTGCAATTTAGAAAGAGCTCCTGTTTTATCTGAAGCTTGGTTTATTTTTGCTCATTTGATGCTTGTAGAATCTAACATTGTTTTACTCTTTCAGGAAGCGAAGTTGTGTGTAAAGGAGAAGTTTGAGCTCAATACCATGAAATACTTTGTACAGTTTTCTTTGGAATGGGTTCTTGATCGTGATTCCAAGAAGAGAAAAATGGTTGGGCAATTGTACCATGACCTTATTATGGAGAAACTACTTACATCTGAGCATCTCTTGGAGGGGTATGTAGATCATGCCCTCTCTTCTTTTCTGCAGATGTTGGTTTTTTGTAGTTCATACTTGTATCATAATTTTTCTTTGTATTTTGTATAGTTCCAGTGCTAATTATGTTGTAATTTGCAGTTCACAAGAGACTTTGGGGATGGTGGAAGACTTCTTGATAGATATTCCACAAGTGTGTGATTACCTTGGTGAAATATTTGGTGAGTACTAGTGAGAATCTTTTTACTGTAACAAAATTTAGAAATGTATATTAATATGAAACTTTAATTCTGCTTTTCATCTAAAACTTTCTTCTCTTTTCAGCTCCATGTCTCAATGATAACGCTGTGTCCATACATAGACTTGTAGATTTGGCTCAATATGCTGGAAATAAGAAGGCACACATATTTGCCTCCATCTTATCTAGAGCTGCAATGATTATGGTAAGCCTTTGTAGCATTTTGTTAGGAAAAAGAAAAATGTAATGAGAATTAGTTATGTTTTGGGGGATTAAGTTACTATTAGAAGAATGGATGCCGGGTAATGTTTTGAAGAGTTCCATATCTGTTCAGATAGTGCATAGGTATGTTTATTGATTCTTTGTTTGCTTTGCAGTAGTGCATAGGTATATTTATTGATTCTTTGTTTGCTTTGCAGAGTCCAAATAAAGTGTCTGATCTATGGAATTCATCTGGTATTAGTTGGTCTTCTATATTACCTCCCAGTGCCAATATTGATGATTTTCTTACAAAACACGTAAGTTACATATCCTTTTGGTATGGCTAGCATGTTTCATAAATATTTGAGACTGCATAACTTGAAAGGCATTAGCATAATCTTTTTTTGTGTATGCTGTGCTACCACAGTATATATTGGCTTTGGATTAAATCCAACTTGGTATATGTCCTTTTTTTAACTCATCAGACTTTGCTTGGTATACAACTTCCCCCCCCCCCCCCCCTGTTAGAACTTGTATGGAATGGAGCAGAAACATGACTGTGCGGCACATATTATCCTTTCTTGACACTCATTACTGCTAACAAGCATTGTTGTCAATTTCTCTCTCTCTCTCTCTCTCTCTCTCTCTCTCTCTCTCTCTCTCTCTCTCTCTCTCTGATAGGAATGAATAGTAATTTTTCCTTTATTTCTGGTAGGAGCAATAGATTTAGTACAAGAACTGGAATGGATTAAGGACATAAGCGAAGGTATTGCTTCATTTCAACTTTTCATTCTTCTGAATGCTTATGTTTTCACCCCACAGCAAGTTGAGTTTACTGTTGATAGAAACAAGACTGGAAATCATAGTGGCTGGAACCCCCAGAATGTGGAGTCAGAGTTCCTTACGCTGTTCAAGAGAGCATCAAATGACGAAATCTTTGGATGGATTGATGTAAGTTGCATTAATGTGGCTGACATTCAAAGTACTGAATGTTAACATAGTGATGTTTGTATGTACATCTGAAACATATAGTAATACATTTAAAAGGGCATTGAATATTTTTTTGTCCCTCACAGGCAAACATTGGAAATGATGCCAAGAGCAGCAAATTCATTCGTGCCTTGGTCACCGCCTTAGTTGAAAGCCAAGCGGCAAGTAAGTTCTCTCATCTTTTTTTAAAACATTTATATAATTACTTTGAATAACTATTTTATACGATATTTTTGACTGCAGGAAAATTTATTCAGCATTTGAAATTTACACTTCATGCTGTGCAGAAAACTAGTCTAAGGGTTAATTATTCTGATGGTAAATGCAGTGCACAAGGTGGTAATACAACACGAGTTGAGCAAGTCTAATACCAATTTAACCAGTGTAGGAGATGGGAAAATCATTTAACATTTCATCTTCAAACTCCACTCATCATCCATCATTGTCCTTTGCAGCTTCAAATGATGGTTCTTCTATTCGTGTGAGTGAAGATTTTGAGGAGAAGTTGAAGAACCGACTGTCTGTGGTGCTGAAGTATGTGGACGGCAATGAAACTTTGGAGATGCAGTGCATCTATGCCCTCCAAGCTCTATGTGTTAAGCATCAATATCCTCAAGGTGAGATATAAAAAAGTTACCAAACTACATTGTATCATAGCATGGAAAATAGTAAAAGTTGTGAGCTGTTTGAGAACTCAGTAAAGTAAATTGTATCTGTAAAGTACAGTGTTTAGCCACTGTTTTGTACTGGTAATGGTCAGAATGTGTGGATATTTTAACCACTGTTACCTGATTCGTATTTTGATACTGATCATTGACATTTGAGACTAGTTAGTAATTGTTTATATTTTGCAACTCTTAATAGATTATTTAAATTAGCATAGAATTGGTACCAGAAATTTCCCAGTTCCAGACTTTCTTTGTATTATGGCATTCCTTTGAGAATCTAGTTAGGTACTTGAAAATTGCTCATGCTATGCTTGGTAACCTAATAATTATGACGTAGTTTATTAAGTCCATAATTGGGCTTTTCATACTAGAAATGTCAGTCATTTTGTTTTTATTTTGTTTTAGGTCTTCTGGAGAAGTGCTTCAATGCCTTTTATGACTCAGAAGTTGTGTCAGAAGAGGCATTTGAAGAGTGGGTGAACTCCAAGGACCCAGAGGAGCAGGAGGGAAAAGGAGTGTGTATTACCTCTGTCCAGAGCTTCATGCGCTGGCTAAAGGAGGCAGATGAAGAAGTATAAACATTGAGGATTTGTCCCTCATGCCTCCTGAATTCTTCCTTAACAGTGTTAATAGAAACAATGGCTTTGTTACTGATCAAGAATATATTATAAATGAGTGAATTTGAAGAAGTGGAGCCAAACATTAGATATTTGTGATTTTACTACAGCTACTAGTGTCTTGAGCCTGGCACGAAAGGCAGATCTTTCAAAGGCTAACCTACTTTTTGTTGGAACGAAGTGTTGATACTGGCTGTTAACCTGCCGTCCTTCCCTCGCAAGGGATGCACTGCAGGCTGACACAGTGTACATGCAAGAGTAAATCTTTAATCTTGTTTATGCTGCCTCTTTCTTTCTTTATTTATTTTCTATGTAAAAAGTGCACATGGAAAGAGTAACAATGTGAAGTGGAAGTGCAGATGGTTTTGTAATGTTTGCTAGGGTGACAATTGGTTGCATATTATTGTTATTGTGTTATAGCATAGTAAAAATGAGAATTGCATTCCCTACACTTCCAAAATACTGAATGATTGTATAGAAAAAAATATATGCATTTAGATACATGAAAAGCTCAGTTACTTGTTTACAGCTTGGCTCCTCATAAGTTTTGTAATTATGGCTCAAATTCTGTGATTTATTTTGTATATTTATATATATATAAATATATATATATAGTTAAAGTCATGTACAGACCCGAGCATGTGCCTAAGGCTGGAGGATATGCTTGCTGGCTGCTGTCAACTCCCATGAACTCCTCTGCTACTCAGGGATGTTGGCAGTTTGTTGAATTTAATATGCAAAATGTGACATTTGCAACTTCAGCAAGTCACTGTGTGTCCCATCAAGGGCTTGCTAATCTGCTAGTTGTTATAACGAGTCATACGAGCTCTGCCCTGTGCCCCTGACATGTGACCTCTCATGGTGTGAGGTGCCATGACTCGACATGACTCCCAAGTTCATTCTCGGTTATTCTTAGCTTGCTGTCCCATTTTTGCTGCTACTGAGCTTTGCTAAACCTAGAGGATGGGCCCCCTCATGAGCCATTTAGTTTTGAGCAAGGGGCGATCGTTTTTCTTCAGACCCGACTGGACTGACATTTGACCTTGTGCTAATGTTTTGCTGGGCACAGGATAGAGTTCCACTTCTTGTTTCGTTAATGCGTTATTATAAGCAGAAGGAAAACTGGGGTTATATTTAAGATGAAGTGCTATAAATTAATATTGTAAACCATATCGCCTCTGAAAATAAATTTAATATTTACCACGTGACTTTCCCAGATTTCCTACTGGTGATCAAGTTGATGTCTGAAGTGAAGTTTGCAATCTCTCTCTCTCTCTCTCTCTCTCTCTCTCTCTCTCTCTCTCTCTCTCTCTCAACAAACCCAAACGAGAAATCTCAATTGCCTGAAAAACGTAAGTAATGTACTCCACAAGGGTGTATAAACTGATACTATGTAGATGTGATGGTAAGTACCACTGTTATTGTTTCAGAAGCAATGAACAATAATACAAGATTATAAGAATGAAACGTGCATAATATTAGATGTATTATTACTTGAATAAGAATGCCTACTTGCCAGGAGACCTACAAGTGTGGCTTACTAACCCTCGCCATTACCAAGGAATGCTAACAAAGCAAGCAAAGGTTTTATTCTAGCTTGGAATCGCCCATTCGTCATCGGTAATTTGCTTCCTCAATACCGGAAAAATAACTCTTGGCTTAGTCACTTTCAGTTGCAGGTAATACCTAGATGTAATATCAAAGGTGCGCAATCCATCTGATACTATCCTTTCTTTTATTTCAAGCTTGTATGTTTGAATGTGGACTACTACTTTGCTATTATTATTATTATTATTATTATTAGCATTAGCATTAGCATTAGCATTATTAGCATTATTATTTTTAGTGCTTACGCTTTGATTAAGTGTGGATAAGCCATGCTAGCCGGAACAGAAATTGTGGAGCAGCAGTGTAGGTGATGGTGGTGGTTCGATGGTGACTGATAGGAACATGCAAGTTAAAGGTTAGCTGCGAGCATCTAATATTTACTGGAAGTGATAAGCAGGCTGTAAGTCATGTCAAGGCGTTGCGGGTTACTGATAATACATGGTGACTGCAACTCTGTCTGGCTGAGGGGCCTCTAGTAGATCTCATAACTGGTTTAGAGATTGTCAGGCTAAATTACGTCATATAATTCTTGGAAATTTAGTGATCGTGCTCCAGCTAATACTGTTCTGTAAACCTGATGAACTTACTGGGAAATCCCCTTTTCTGGAGGGGTTAGTTCTGGTATTCCCTTAGATGAACCACCTCCTCGAGTTTCCACCGAGATTTACACACACAAACACTTAGAAACCAATCTCACCGCCAGCAATAGAAAGGAGCTTTATTTGTTCTGCTTGCAAAGGAAGTGTCACAATGTGGCTTTATGTTATCACTTCCTTCTCAATGACATACTTCTTGCTGTGTCAACCACTGACTTTCAATTCAAAATAGTTTAGCGTAGCATCTCCAAGGATTACTGAGTCTGAAATATGAAATCAGTATTTTGATCCACCATAACTAGTGAAAATAAAGGAAAAATCTATATGGAATGTAAGATGTCTCGCCACGTTACATTAAGGTACAATGTGTCATTAAACGACTAATAGCTTTTCAAGGATCACGAAACTTGGACTGGTGACATTATACCGTGAACAGTGATGGTGAATGCTAATACAGACTCTCTCTCTCTCTCTCTCTCTCTCTCTCTCTCTCTCTCTCTCTCTCTCTCAGTATGTGTGCGTTAGTGACCTTTGTTGTTAGCCTTCCCCTTCCTTTCCCTTCCGCTTATCATTTCTCTGCGCACCATAGACCGATCGAGGGTTGATGCTGTACGTAGCAGCAGTACCGTACTGAATGTTGCAGCACATCTCATTAGAGAACTTGTGTTTTTCCACCATTCTTTAACCTCATCAAAACTTCACCGTAGGATATAATCACAGGAAGGTCTCCACGTGTGATGCTAAATATAGAACCTCCATTTTCATGTTTCCTGACAGCAAATGACAAAACATTGCACGTCATTAACTTGTAATATCCGCTGTACTGTATCTTCAGAAGTTTATACTAATGCTGTGGTATATCATGAATATCACACAAATATATAATCACAGGAGAAATAACACAAAATATAGAAAAGGGAGAAATGTATTGATTAGCTGTTTTCATACTATGTAAAAACAGTTCACAAATTAAGGGCGCCATAATAATTAACCGATGAAGAAATTATCTTAAACTATACTATTATTATTTTCCAATGTCTAACCAATAAAATGCAGTTAAATAAAGTAAATTTCTCAGGTCGATAGTGTCGAGGAAATAATTTATTAAGTAGCAGTGAGAAAGTAAAATGACCAATTCATACGTTACATAAGGCAGTTAACTATAGACTAGCTGTGGCAACATTGCCAGACAGGAAAAGGATACTTCACCAAACGTTGCTGCGTTCTCCTGGCTGCCGTGCTTTACGTCACGGCTGAAACACCTTTCTCAGTAATGTTTATGGAATGGTCATGTTTGTGGAACAGTTGCGTCACATGATTCAAGGGTCAAAGACTGTTTTAGTGGTACGTAGATGTCATGTACTTGAAAAGTTTTTTTTTTTTTTTTTTTTTTCAGACGTTTGAGCGTTTTGTTTCGACTTCTAGCAACATGCAGGTTCTAGTGACTGTTATTGGGATTTACTGAATTTGATAAGGATTCTGCATGAAATTTATATATATATATATATATATATATATATATATATATATATATATATATATATATATATATATATATATATATATATATATATTATAAAGAATAACCTGACCAATGATTACTGAAGGCTTTGAAAATTCTACCTAGTTCTTTTGAAAGTCTTTGGTGTTTCAAAGAACAGACTGTTACACATAACACTATTTGATTCTTTGAAGGATGAACTGTAAAGTCAGAAACAATCAACCAGGATTCATTGGAGAACTGCCTGACGTGTAACTCCGAGACCTCCCAAACCTGTTTGTGTAACTCAACTGATGTTTTTTTTTTTTTTTTTTCTTTTTTCTTTTTTTTTCCTTTTTCTTTGTTGATATGACGCAAAATGTGCATGAAATCATTATCTTTCTTATGATCAGTCTTGTACTTTGCATTGCTTTAGGTGTCAATAGTTTTGATAAATACTGTCCTTAGCAACCCTTCCAGGTCACCCAGACTCATTACGGTTCACTGACAAACATAAACTTTCTCTTCCCGTTTACCTGTGTGACTCCACCC
>CM035211.1:3394996-3407405 GCA_020233015.1 Callinectes sapidus | reverse complement strand
GAGCACGTAACGCTCGCTGATCACAGACCCGCTACACCTAAAACTGATCTCGTCGGCAGTGGCGGATTTAAAAAATTGGGGGTTCAAGGTAAAGGAAGGCATGGGGCCCGCTGGAATGAGAAGACAACACACAAAACAACAAGTCAATTATAGATACATACATTCAACAGAATATGCATGTATTATTTTTTATCCAAAGATTCGCTGATAGAATACTTAAGATAATTTACGTGTATAGAATTGAGTTCACTATATAAGCTGTAATTTCATAACTTTTATGGGGCCCTAAACAACCACCTAGTTTTCTCTAATGGTAAGTCCGGCCCTGCTCGTTGGTCCGGGAGCCTGTAAAAATTAACATATGCGTTGGTGTGCCTCTGTGTCCAATACAACATACAAGGAAGGTACAAGGTACAAGTAAGGAAACTGGAATAAGGTTGGGAAATCACTCTCAGATGATGTGCCTACAGTCACAATGGTATGCCACAGAGATTCGGCTCACAATACTGTGACCGAGGATTTTGACTGTGATTTGCGAGTCTTATGGAACTCTTGGTGAATCTTCATGCATAAATCGAACCTATATACAAAAACCGTATACGTATCAATGTAATACCTAGATGCTATTTGCAAATCTTTCTTTTCTTTTATTATTTCGAACTCGATCTAAGGATGCAGTGAAACTCTAAGAATAAACAACACTTACTCTTAAAACCAAGTGCAACCATCCACCGGTAATCCCAGAGATATGTATCATTGCCAGGCACTCCATCAGATGTATCAAATAAGGAACCACCACAAAACTCGGACAGCGGCCTGGAGGAGGTTGGCTCGGGGCTTATCTGAGTACTGGAGACAGTCAGGACATGCAGGAGCCAGAAAAATAGGAAAATACGTCCCTTCATCTTCGTGTCTCTGATCTGTTGAAAGAGATTTTACCTGAATGAACGTGTTGTTTTTTATGCTATTGTCAGAGAGAGAGAGAGAGAGAGAGAGAGAGAGAGAGAGAGAGAGAGAGAGAGAGAGAGAGAGAGCGCACATCCTACTTCCAAGTCCTAACGCAACTGGCGGGCGTTTGTGGTTGAGCCAGCTGGCAGACCAGCAGCTGCCTGCCACCATTAGGATTTCCCCTTCTTTGATTTCCCACTTTCAAAATCATTGCGTAATTTCCCCAAACACATATAGAAATCATATACGTAATGTAATGGAAAATTCTTCTCCTGTGTGCGCTTCCTGGTGTGATTAAGAAGATTGACTAGATTTTGTCAGAGAGAGAGAGAGAGAGAGAGAGAGAGAGTGTTCTTCAATCTCATTTCTTCATATACTCATTCCAGTATACGAGTAAAAATCTTTCACTAGGCACATTACCCAATATCAATACATATAGAGCAGTTTCAGTAGGTCTTGTGACAGCCAATACTTCTTTCAGGGATTATTGAACGTGAAAGTTAGCGTTGCTGGTCATGTAAACAAGAAAAAGATAAACAAAGTTTTGTCACGAGACATTTCAGTGTCATAATTTATTTTTCCGTTGCACATTCATAACTGACAATAATACAGACATCATATTTCATATTCATACCTTAAAAGAAATGCCTATACATGGCTAGTGAAAAATTAAAATATTCTGTCATAAATGGGAGACTTAAGGAACATCAACCTCACTTAGCGCCATACAAAAATGTGACAAACTTTCACACTCTACTGATATGAAATGTAGCACGCCCTCAGTGGAGCTCAAAAATCTAGGGAGGCTTTTTGAAGAGAGAGAGAGAGAGAGAGAGAGAGAGAGAGAGAGAGAGAGAGAGAGAGAGAGAGAGAGAGAGAGAGAGAGAGAGAGAGAGAGAGAGAGAGAGAGAGAGAGAGAGAGAGAGAGAATGAACAAGAACTGGTTTCAGTATCCGGATCCGCCTGAAGTATATTGTTTCCTAACTCAAGATCCATGATGTAATTTATCTTCCTTTCCTGTATATTTGCAGATAACTTTGATATGTTGCGGACGGACAGACAGATAGGCGAACATAAATGACCAATGAGCAATGTTATCACAGTGGGAGACTAAATACATTGTAGTTTCTTGCTTGTTGGCCACTTGTTTCGTGATTCAGTGTGAGGGGTAGTGGGAACGTCTGGCTGAGGTGGGAGGAAGCCCGTGTGTGTGTGTGTGTGTGTGCGTGTGTGCGTGTGTGTAACAAAGTGAAGGTCCTCCTCACGGGTGACCAACACAGCCCACCACATCACCTCCCAGGGTCTTGGTGGATATAACACAGCTTTGAATTATTTTTCGTTTTCGCCACAGTTCCTTTACTGCTTCGTGTGATATTGCACTGCTTCACCATATCCAAAGTATTACGTGATGTGCAAACCTGCATTTCCGTGTTAATTTCACACTGTATCCACCCCGGGCAGACTCTGGCTGGGCTACATTCTTCAGTACACCAAATTCTTGTCAACTAACTTGTTGCTACTTATAGCTATCTTGTTGAAGAGTCACATAATGTTACTCTACAGTATAGCACGGCACTGATCTATACGTATCTTAATCATAGTACTGACACGAGATCAAAGGAATATGTACGTACACTGAAAAATATTGTAAATAAAAATGATGATAATGATGATGATGATGCCAATAATAATAATAATAATAATAATAATAATAATAATAATAATAATAATAATAAGAATAATAATAATAATAATAATAATACTTGTAGTAGTAGTAGTAGTAGTAGTAGTAGTAGTAGTAGTAGTAGTAGTAGTAGTAGTAGTAGTAGAAGTAGGAGCAGCATCAATAATAATAATAATAATAATAATAATAATAATAATAATAATAATAATAATAATACAAATAACAATAATAATGACAATAATAATGACACATGGTGGTGGTGAAAATAACAACCTCCAAATCAAAACTCACATTGCTTATCCTAACCATGCAATGCATTCCTTTCCATACATCCTGCTCTTCCCCACTATTCTCTCAGGGTCTGCTCAATCCAGTTCCTGTACTTGGCTACGGAGGTGTACACGCCGGGCACCCCCTCCTTACCGCAGTTCCTCGGCCCGAAGGAGACAATGCCGATCTGCGTGAAGGGCGGGGCTTGGAAGTCTGAGATCACCAAGGGACCGCCAGAGTCACCGCCACATGAGTCCTTGCCCTTTACTCCCCCAAAGCACACCTGGGTAAGCAAAACGAAGTGTAGTTATTTCTAATTGCATGTTCTTGTGCTCCAGTCATTGAAAATTTGCCTTACACTGTTATAGTAAAGCAGTAGGGGAATATAATTTACATTCACAAACATAATAAAGAGCGAATAAAACGTTGTTGTTGTATTTTCTATGGGGACAAAAATACTGATGTACACACTCTCTTTGTGACAAGGGATTATGGAAATGTCTAGCAATGAACTGATTAAATAACTCAAATCTAACTGGGAGAGAGAGAGAGAGAGAGAGAGAGAGAGAGAGACCCACCTGTTCATCCAATATCCTGCCCTTGTAGGTAGCATTACAGATGTCGTTGTCCACCATAGGGAGGTGTACTTGCAGCAGCACATCGCTAACAGTTCCATTTTCCGTGAAGCCCCAGCCAGACACCACAGCGTTCCTCTGGTCCGCGGCGGCCCGCACGTTGAAATTCTGCTCCGGCATACACACTGGCTGGATCCACCCTGAGGGAAAGGAGTAATGTTTCTATGATATCTACAAATACGAGTGCCACTCAAGATCTGAATATATCGTGTTTAAATAAAGAGTCCCTAAAATATGTGTTATTTTCTAGATGATTCTTTAATATCCTAATTCCGAAACTTATTTAGTAGCAAAAGTAAGAGAATGAAGCGCAGTGTTCCTTTAGTACTGTGGATGTACTTACTGTTCTGCCTGAAGTTGATAGGTGTGGTGAGTCTGATGAGAGCGATGTCGTCTGATACTTTACCACGAGAGTTATATTCTGGATGGCTCACGATCTCCTCATATGTAAAGTCTTGCGCTGGTTCAGGAGCACAGAAACGGAAACCCGTGTCGGTGGTCTCACAGTCCTCTTCAGTAGACAGATCCCACTCTCCCAACCGAATGATATCCCTGAAGAAGAGTAATCAGAGAAAGTTGATAAACTTAATAAATAACACAAATATTTTAAGAAATACATTCTAGTGCTATTCAAAGGAAGAGGAAGTTTGGAGCTTTGTTCATAATAGAGGTGTGGTGAGTAATGACCCAGCAATCAGACAACGGTGATAAATGTACTCACGGTTGCTTGGAGGACACGCAGTGAGCCGCCGTGAGCACGTAACGCTCGTTGATCACAGACCCGCCACACAGGAAGTCAACATTGTTG
Source organism: Callinectes sapidus (assembly GCA_020233015.1). Taxonomy (NCBI): domain Eukaryota; kingdom Metazoa; phylum Arthropoda; class Malacostraca; order Decapoda; family Portunidae; genus Callinectes; species Callinectes sapidus. The sequence continues at coordinate 3,403,060 of CM035211.1, read as the reverse complement.
GTCAGAGCATCTGCAAGAATTCACATCATGTACATACTAACTACGCAATTAAAATCAATCCGCATATGATAAAAATAAACACCACCACCAAGGTGCATTAAGGCCTCTCTCTCTCTACTCACTGTTGTAGCCGAGAGCAGCCATCCATGGGTAGTTCCCGAGGCGTGTCTTGTTGCCTCCATGGATCCTTTCGTCTTGGGCAAAATGACCACAGACCTCAGGCAGCAAGCCGGAGACAAATGGCTTGGAGGTGGGCGTGGGCGTGGGAGTGGGCGAAGGGGTTGGGGTGGGGGTGGGTGTCGAAGACTCAGGACAGCAAACCTTTCAAAGGAAAACGTAAATTTTATTCGTGGAGAGAGAGAGAGAGAGAGAGAGAGAGAGAGAGAGAGAGAGAGAGAGAGAGAGAGAGAGAGAGAGAGAGAGAGAGAGAATGAAAAATGGAAATAATAGTAACGCATGAGTAGTTCACATACACACAAATCAACAAGCAAGGACGGAGCGTGAGTGTTGCCTTACCAGGGGCATGAGACCTTGGAAAGAACACGTCGCTTCCTGTACGATTTTAACGTCTGCAGTTCGTATTAGCGCTGCCAGCTCTGGGCATTGTTCCAGCATGATGCATGGCTGAGGACAGTCCGTTTCTGGAGAGAAAAAAATGTTTCACTTAAGAAATGTAAGCTATAGCCACTTTAACTGTGATCAGAACGTTACATGAAACTGTGTTATGAAATTATTATTACTATTATATATATTTTTTCATTTATTAATGTCTTCATGAGAACAAACATAGAAATATATAAGAGTTTGCACAGCACATATATATATTCTTGTTTGACGTTAATGTGTTGAGGAAAAAAATATAAAGGAAGTCATGACAGCCAAACTTACTGAAAGAGGCAGCCAAGTGCAGCAGCTGCATAAGCAGGAAAATCCGTCCCTTCATCTTTGTTTTGCGTCTTCGCTCTGTTGAACCAGAAGATTGTGGTTAAAGCAAAAGTAATGGGAGGGCTCCGGATATAAGAAGAGAGAGAGAGAGAGAGAGAGAGAGAGAGAGAGAGAGAGAGAGAGAGAGAGAGAGAGAGAGAGAGAGAGAGAGAGAGAGACGTGACTTGAAATAATAAGGAAAAATCCGCTTATTCCCACACCTGCCTTGGTGAAGGAGTGGGCAGAGGGAGTGGCTGATGGGCATAGCCAGCAGTCATTGTACCAAACCACGTCATGTTCATATTTAATACTGCAATACTCACGTTGCATCGGTTGTCTTGTTGAATCTAAACCATACCCAAAAATATATAAATACAAAAACGAGAACAAAATAAATTGGAAGGTAATAACAACTGTTGCGAAAATCAAGTGGCGCAACTTTCTCTACTGATAAGCTTCATTCCGAGAACTACAAGGAAGGAAAAATTATACTTCGCGTTCTTATGCAATACAGAGAAAGGTAACCGCAACCTATTATGAAAAATAAAAAAAGTCTTGATCAACAAAAAGACACACTGAAAATAAAAATTAATCCCTTGGGATGAAACAAAGGAAAAGGGATCAATTGGCGATGGTGAGGCGGGTGTTTCTCCAGGCCCTTCCTATGATCTTCTATGGATAACACACCATTGTCTCTCTCCACTCACTCTTTCAACTACCCACATAACTATAGTACACTCCTCAGTCCCTGCACAATGTCACTTTCTTTTTGTCTACGAGGATCAGCCTCTCTCTCTCGTCTCACTCACCTCAGCGTTCCCGACTCACTGACGGCTGGAGCGCACTCATGGTGACATTATACCCGCGGCCTGCCACGCAGCCACACCGCAGTTTCCAATTTCTTCCATTTCCAGAAAGAAAGCTCATTATTGTGAAGTCAGTGACTCTGCATTTTCATGCTATATGGGAGAAAAGTGCATTATTACATGCTGGTGAGTGTAATGTTTGGAAGTATGAAGGAGTACTGCCCCTTATATTTCAAGGTTGTTCCTAATACGTGTTAGTATTCAATGTTAGAATACTAACAGTTAGTGTGTAACTTACACAGCTTGGCTCATAGAAGCGAAGTGAAAGTATGTGATGCAAAAGATAAAAAGAAGGAAAAAAAAAAAAAAAAAAAAAGGAATATAATAGAAATGAGGCGAGGGGGGCGGGAAATTGCACACTGGGAAAATACCTTTCGGGGATGACCCAGGGGTGGAGTCACACAGGTAAACGGGAAGAGAAAGTTTATGTTTGTCAGTGAACCGTAATGAGTCTGGGTGACCTGGAAGGGTTGCTAAGGACAGTATTTATCAAAACTATTGACACCTAAAGCAATGCAAAGTACAAGACTGATCATAAGAAAGATAATGATTTCATGCACATTTTGCGTCATATCAACAAAGAAAAAGGAAAAAAAAAGAAAAAAGAAAAAAAAAAAAAAAAAACATCAGTTGAGTTACACAAACAGGTTTGGGAGGTCTCGGAGTTACACGTCAGGCAGTTCTCCAATGAATCCTGGTTGATTGTTTCTGACTTTACAGTTCATCCTTCAAAGAATCAAATAGTGTTATGTGTAACAGTCTGTTCTTTGAAACACCAAAGACTTTCAAAAGAACTAGGTAGAATTTTCAAAGCCTTCAGTAATCATTGGTCAGGTTATTCTTTATAATATATATATATATATATATATATATATATATATATATATATATATATATATATATATATATATATATATATATATATATATAAATTTCATGCAGAATCCTTATCAAATTCAGTAAATCCCAATAACAGTCACTAGAACCTGCATGTTGCTAGAAGTCGAAACAAAACGCTCAAACGTCTGAAAAAAAAAAAAAAAAAAAACTTTTCAAGTACATGACATCTACGTACCACTAAAACAGTCTTTGACCCTTGAATCATGTGACGCAACTGTTCCACAAACATGACCATTCCATAAACATTACTGAGAAAGGTGTTTCAGCCGTGACGTAAAGCACGGCAGCCAGGAGAACGCAGCAACGTTTGGTGAAGTATCCTTTTCCTGTCTGGCAATGTTGCCACAGCTAGTCTATAGTTAACTGCCTTATGTAACGTATGAATTGGTCATTTTACTTTCTCACTGCTACTTAATAAATTATTTCCTCGACACTATCGACCTGAGAAATTTACTTTATTTAACTGCATTTTATTGGTTAGACATTGGAAAATAATAATAGTATAGTTTAAGATAATTTCTTCATCGGTTAATTATTATGGCGCCCTTAATTTGTGAACTGTTTTTACATAGTATGAAAACAGCTAATCAATACATTTCTCCCTTTTCTATATTTTGTGTTATTTCTCCTGTGATTATATATTTGTGTGATATTCATGATATACCACAGCATTAGTATAAACTTCTGAAGATACAGTACAGCGGATATTACAAGTTAATGACGTGCAATGTTTTGTCATTTGCTGTCAGGAAACATGAAAATGGAGGTTCTATATTTAGCATCACACGTGGAGACCTTCCTGTGATTATATCCTACGGTGAAGTTTTGATGAGGTTAAAGAATGGTGGAAAAACACAAGTTCTCTAATGAGATGTGCTGCAACATTCAGTACGGTACTGCTGCTACGTACAGCATCAACCCTCGATCGGTCTATGGTGCGCAGAGAAATGATAAGCGGAAGGGAAAGGAAGGGGAAGGCTAACAACAAAGGTCACTAACGCACACATACTGAGAGAGAGAGAGAGAGAGAGAGAGAGAGAGAGAGAGAGAGAGAGAGAGAGAGAGAGAGTCTGTATTAGCATTCACCATCACTGTTCACGGTATAATGTCACCAGTCCAAGTTTCGTGATCCTTGAAAAGCTATTAGTCGTTTAATGACACATTGTACCTTAATGTAACGTGGCGAGACATCTTACATTCCATATAGATTTTTCCTTTATTTTCACTAGTTATGGTGGATCAAAATACTGATTTCATATTTCAGACTCAGTAATCCTTGGAGATGCTACGCTAAACTATTTTGAATTGAAAGTCAGTGGTTGACACAGCAAGAAGTATGTCATTGAGAAGGAAGTGATAACATAAAGCCACATTGTGACACTTCCTTTGCAAGCAGAACAAATAAAGCTCCTTTCTATTGCTGGCGGTGAGATTGGTTTCTAAGTGTTTGTGTGTGTAAATCTCGGTGGAAACTCGAGGAGGTGGTTCATCTAAGGGAATACCAGAACTAACCCCTCCAGAAAAGGGGATTTCCCAGTAAGTTCATCAGGTTTACAGAACAGTATTAGCTGGAGCACGATCACTAAATTTCCAAGAATTATATGACGTAATTTAGCCTGACAATCTCTAAACCAGTTATGAGATCTACTAGAGGCCCCTCAGCCAGACAGAGTTGCAGTCACCATGTATTATCAGTAACCCGCAACGCCTTGACATGACTTACAGCCTGCTTATCACTTCCAGTAAATATTAGATGCTCGCAGCTAACCTTTAACTTGCATGTTCCTATCAGTCACCATCGAACCACCACCATCACCTACACTGCTGCTCCACAATTTCTGTTCCGGCTAGCATGGCTTATCCACACTTAATCAAAGCGTAAGCACTAAAAATAATAATGCTAATAATGCTAATGCTAATGCTAATGCTAATAATAATAATAATAATAATAATAGCAAAGTAGTAGTCCACATTCAAACATACAAGCTTGAAATAAAAGAAAGGATAGTATCAGATGGATTGCGCACCTTTGATATTACATCTAGGTATTACCTGCAACTGAAAGTGACTAAGCCAAGAGTTATTTTTCCGGTATTGAGGAAGCAAATTACCGATGACGAATGGGCGATTCCAAGCTAGAATAAAACCTTTGCTTGCTTTGTTAGCATTCCTTGGTAATGGCGAGGGTTAGTAAGCCACACTTGTAGGTCTCCTGGCAAGTAGGCATTCTTATTCAAGTAATAATACATCTAATATTATGCACGTTTCATTCTTATAATCTTGTATTATTGTTCATTGCTTCTGAAACAATAACAGTGGTACTCACCATCACATCTACATAGTATCAGTTTATACACCCTTGTGGAGTACATTACTTACGTTTTTCAGGCAATTGAGATTTCTCGTTTGGGTTTGTTGAGAGAGAGAGAGAGAGAGAGAGAGAGAGAGAGAGAGAGAGAGAGAGAGAGAGTGCAAACTTCACTTCAGACATCAACTTGATCACCAGTAGGAAATCTGGGAAAGTCACGTGGTAAATATTAAATTTATTTTCAGAGGCGATATGGTTTACAATATTAATTTATAGCACTTCATCTTAAATATAACCCCAGTTTTCCTTCTGCTTATAATAACGCATTAACGAAACAAGAAGTGGAACTCTATCCTGTGCCCAGCAAAACATTAGCACAAGGTCAAATGTCAGTCCAGTCGGGTCTGAAGAAAAACGATCGCCCCTTGCTCAAAACTAAATGGCTCATGAGGGGGCCCATCCTCTAGGTTTAGCAAAGCTCAGTAGCAGCAAAAATGGGACAGCAAGCTAAGAATAACCGAGAATGAACTTGGGAGTCATGTCGAGTCATGGCACCTCACACCATGAGAGGTCACATGTCAGGGGCACAGGGCAGAGCTCGTATGACTCGTTATAACAACTAGCAGATTAGCAAGCCCTTGATGGGACACACAGTGACTTGCTGAAGTTGCAAATGTCACATTTTGCATATTAAATTCAACAAACTGCCAACATCCCTGAGTAGCAGAGGAGTTCATGGGAGTTGACAGCAGCCAGCAAGCATATCCTCCAGCCTTAGGCACATGCTCGGGTCTGTACATGACTTTAACTATATATATATATTTATATATATATAAATATACAAAATAAATCACAGAATTTGAGCCATAATTACAAAACTTATGAGGAGCCAAGCTGTAAACAAGTAACTGAGCTTTTCATGTATCTAAATGCATATATTTTTTTCTATACAATCATTCAGTATTTTGGAAGTGTAGGGAATGCAATTCTCATTTTTACTATGCTATAACACAATAACAATAATATGCAACCAATTGTCACCCTAGCAAACATTACAAAACCATCTGCACTTCCACTTCACATTGTTACTCTTTCCATGTGCACTTTTTACATAGAAAATAAATAAAGAAAGAAAGAGGCAGCATAAACAAGATTAAAGATTTACTCTTGCATGTACACTGTGTCAGCCTGCAGTGCATCCCTTGCGAGGGAAGGACGGCAGGTTAACAGCCAGTATCAACACTTCGTTCCAACAAAAAGTAGGTTAGCCTTTGAAAGATCTGCCTTTCGTGCCAGGCTCAAGACACTAGTAGCTGTAGTAAAATCACAAATATCTAATGTTTGGCTCCACTTCTTCAAATTCACTCATTTATAATATATTCTTGATCAGTAACAAAGCCATTGTTTCTATTAACACTGTTAAGGAAGAATTCAGGAGGCATGAGGGACAAATCCTCAATGTTTATACTTCTTCATCTGCCTCCTTTAGCCAGCGCATGAAGCTCTGGACAGAGGTAATACACACTCCTTTTCCCTCCTGCTCCTCTGGGTCCTTGGAGTTCACCCACTCTTCAAATGCCTCTTCTGACACAACTTCTGAGTCATAAAAGGCATTGAAGCACTTCTCCAGAAGACCTAAAACAAAATAAAAACAAAATGACTGACATTTCTAGTGTGAAAAGCCCAATTATGGACTTAATAAACTACGTCATAATTATTAGGTTACCAAGCATAGCATGAGCAATTTTCAAGTACCTAACTAGATTCTCAAAGGAATGCCATAATACAAAGAAAGTCTGGAACTGGGAAATTTCTGGTACCAATTCTATGCTAATTTAAATAATCTATTAAGAGTTGCAAAATATAAACAATTACTAACTAGTCTCAAATGTCAATGATCAGTATCAAAATACGAATCAGGTAACAGTGGTTAAAATATCCACACATTCTGACCATTACCAGTACAAAACAGTGGCTAAACACTGTACTTTACAGATACAATTTACTTTACTGAGTTCTCAAACAGCTCACAACTTTTACTATTTTCCATGCTATGATACAATGTAGTTTGGTAACTTTTTTATATCTCACCTTGAGGATATTGATGCTTAACACATAGAGCTTGGAGGGCATAGATGCACTGCATCTCCAAAGTTTCATTGCCGTCCACATACTTCAGCACCACAGACAGTCGGTTCTTCAACTTCTCCTCAAAATCTTCACTCACACGAATAGAAGAACCATCATTTGAAGCTGCAAAGGACAATGATGGATGATGAGTGGAGTTTGAAGATGAAATGTTAAATGATTTTCCCATCTCCTACACTGGTTAAATTGGTATTAGACTTGCTCAACTCGTGTTGTATTACCACCTTGTGCACTGCATTTACCATCAGAATAATTAACCCTTAGACTAGTTTTCTGCACAGCATGAAGTGTAAATTTCAAATGCTGAATAAATTTTCCTGCAGTCAAAAATATCGTATAAAATAGTTATTCAAAGTAATTATATAAATGTTTTAAAAAAAGATGAGAGAACTTACTTGCCGCTTGGCTTTCAACTAAGGCGGTGACCAAGGCACGAATGAATTTGCTGCTCTTGGCATCATTTCCAATGTTTGCCTGTGAGGGACAAAAAAATATTCAATGCCCTTTTAAATGTATTACTATATGTTTCAGATGTACATACAAACATCACTATGTTAACATTCAGTACTTTGAATGTCAGCCACATTAATGCAACTTACATCAATCCATCCAAAGATTTCGTCATTTGATGCTCTCTTGAACAGCGTAAGGAACTCTGACTCCACATTCTGGGGGTTCCAGCCACTATGATTTCCAGTCTTGTTTCTATCAACAGTAAACTCAACTTGCTGTGGGGTGAAAACATAAGCATTCAGAAGAATGAAAAGTTGAAATGAAGCAATACCTTCGCTTATGTCCTTAATCCATTCCAGTTCTTGTACTAAATCTATTGCTCCTACCAGAAATAAAGGAAAAATTACTATTCATTCCTATCAGAGAGAGAGAGAGAGAGAGAGAGAGAGAGAGAGAGAGAGAGAG
>CM035211.1:3353891-3394896 GCA_020233015.1 Callinectes sapidus | reverse complement strand
ATATATATATATATATATTGTGATTCATCTGTGTTGTCTCTCCTTCTGTCTTTTATTGGTTTTGTTTTGTTTTGTTTTTGAAGTAGAGGAAAGGAAGGAGATGGATTAATTTGCCAGTCTGCTACTGTGCTTCTCTCCCTTCCTCCTGGACATAGGATGAATAAAATGTTTGTGTGATGTATAAATGCATAGGAAGATCTTAGGAGCTATAGAAAGTCCATGTGTTGTCTTATTTTGAGGTTGTAAGTCCATTGCATGCTACTCGTCCTCCTCCTCCTCCTCCTCCTACTACTACTACTACTACTACCAGTAATAGTAGAAATAACAGTTCTCAGTCTTCAATGTTTCCCATAGCAAAACAAGCCCTTTGATTTCCCCTCTCTATTTAATGGATCAGCTAGACATCCTGGGTGCATGACAGCAAGGCCCTGCAGAGGGGAGAGAAAAGAGCCTTCTGATTATCAACTCACTAACAATAAAGATAAGATAACGATATATGAGCTAAGGAACTGACAGGAAGATGCAAGGCAAGATAAGTAGATAAAGAAGAAGAAAAGTAGGGACTGTTCCAGAGACCAACTACCTGACGTCACCAAAACAACATTTGGCCTTCTCTGCGTCTCCTCCCTTCGCCTCACGTAGACCAATGGCGTGATAACAGACCCACTAACGCTCGAATACACGTGGAATGGCACCTATCTACATTAATGGCACACTCTGGTGACTTAGTACATGCTGACAAAGTGACACGAACTCCGAGATGAAGGCTGATGCAAGAGTGGCATGGGTGGTGATGGTGATAGTGGTGGTGGCATGGCCTTCCCTCACCACAGCCGTGCATCACAAGAGTGCGGATATTAAGGATAAGGTCTGTGGTTGTGTGTGTGTGTGTGTGTGTGTGTTGTGGATTTTTTTCGGGGGGGGAGGGGTCTGGGATATGAAATCTTGGGTAATATTGAAATAATAACCTCTGATGGCTGGGTTATGTTAGGCTAGGCTTGGATTGATTTATTTCATTAATTTAGCTGCCAATCTTTTCATTATGTGGATGGCAATGTGAAAATAGTCATGTTTCCCTAAGAAATAAGCAGTCTTTGTCTGGAAGTTAGTTTTTGTTTATATTTTCCAGAATTTGTAGCAATCCTTAATCACTGTTTTGTCTTAATGGATAGATAACCATGTAATCATTACAATGGTAAGGGTGATGGTCTTAATGTTTCTTTTCACATTGCTTCATGCTGTGCTTCACCTTCAATAGATCACATCAACCGAGCTCCTTGCTGAGAGTGAGGAAGGTACTCTGCTGGTGTCCACCCTTGATGGTGCACTCCATGCCATATCCAAATCATCGGGAAACATCAAGTGGACTCTCAAAGATGGTATGAGGCACATTACTTTCTTAGCTTGAACATGATAATTTCTTGGTTGGAGTGTTACATTTTTCATTCTTAAGCCTTACAATGTTTATGTATTTTCTATGTTCCCATAACTTTTAGGCATTCTTGATTTTTGTATATGTATGTTTGAAGTTTAGAAATTACTAGAAGAATTGAGATTGTGTAATATTTTGCATTATCACACCAAACTTTAAAAAATGTACAATTGTAAGTATATACTGCAGTTAGATCTTACTTGATAATGTTCAATGATTTTCTTTATTTATCTTTTCATAATTTTCCTGGTATCAATTATGTCATCATTCAAAAATAGTAAACAAACATCAATTGGCCAGATCTTCCTGTTTGCTAATAGTGAAGCTCTCATGCAGAACTCTTCCTTTCCTGTAAATGAAAAGGGATGCTATGTGCAAGTCACAGCTTTCCAACTACAGACAGCTACCTCCTTGACAGAATCTTCCTCCTCTATCACATTTCCATTTTCAGAACCTGAATGAATTGAAAAGCTATCAGATGAGCAGGAAGACTCAGTTTCATTAAACAGACTATCAGAATCTTTATGTGAACTTTTAACACCCAGATAGTTAAATAAGCTCTCTTCTGTTGGACTAAATTGTGTAGGATTCATTTCCATCTTCTATGAATCAAAGAGACAAAAATTTATAAACAAACTGTTAGGAATGGAAGGATATGGTATGCATTGAGACACAATGATGGGTCATGTCACAGAACTATCATATATTTTTAAAGTCATGTGATGTGGCCCACCATTGGTCAAACACTTTAACATTGCCTACAACTCCATAGTTGCTCTCTGACAATGCTCACCCTCTCGCACTTCGGTGGCATCAGCCGCACTGGTGACGGGCATTTAATTGAATCACAGTGAGGGAGAGTTTGCCGGACTGCCAAACGCAGGCAACATGTTAATTATTTTGTCAGTTATCACAATATTTACACTATTAAACCATTTCATCAGTTACTGTAATACTTATACTGTTCTTCCTCCCTCAGATCCCATAATCATCAATCCAACAGATTCTTCACAGCCTCCTTTGTGAGTAACATTTTTGAGAGTTTCTTTAATATATTCACTACTGTATATATAATTCTTCTAGAAGCTAAGCAGAAGATATTATTTTGTTTGCATTTTTCTCACATGCAGCCATACTGCCTCAAGGTCATTGTCTGAGCCAGTTATATCATTATTGCATAAAATGTTTGAAACTTTTGAAGTATATTACATAACTGTTGATGCATGCTTCATGCTATCAGCAACAACAATGTATTTAACATTTGCTGAGTAATGGAGAGACACAGTAAATGGCAAGGAGTTGAATGGCTGATTTTACTGGAGGATCTCCACCATCTTTTAACAAGTTTCTCTTATCTGAACTTACATAGAACTGTGCATCATATAAAGATATTGAAGATAGGGCTTTTTGCAGTGATAGAGATAAAAGTAATGGTGATTACACAATGCTGATGACATTTAGAATTCTACAGGCCACAGTTCTTCCCCAACCCCCAAGATGGCTCCCTGTACCGCTACACCCTAGGCCGGGGCCGTGACCCCCTCAAGAAACTGCCCTTCACCATTCCGCAGCTGGTGGCCAACTCTCCCTGCCGCTCTAGTGACGGCATATTTTACCTGGGTGTGTGGCAGATGTCATTTATTTGTTATTTTGTTGGATTGCCAACACAAAAAATTTTTGGAATGAAAGCATGACTATAATAGGAGTTATTTTCTTTTATCATCTGTCATTTTCAGGGAAGAAGATTGATTCTTGGGTTGGCATTGACTCCTTAACGGGAGAGAAACAGCTGGTTCTGGGTGTGGATGTCGTAGACCGCAAGTGTCCCAAACCTTCCCGAAACACTGTTTACTTTGGCCGTACTCTCTACAACATTATCCTCTATGAAGCATCCACTGGCAACAAGTGGAATATTAGCTTCTCTGAATATGCCACCAGCACTTCTTCATCAGCAGTGGAAAATTATGGTAAAGCATGCTACTACTTACCAGCTGTTTTGTATTATGCTTTGGTTAATCTTTGTTGAGAATAAAGTAGGGCATGAGGGTCATGGAAATAGTTGAATACTCATTACACAGTAAGTCCTGGGATTAAGAGATTTTGGGAGATGGTAACAATATAAATATGAAGAATAATCCAGCTTTTAGTTTTATTTTCCTCCATAATAGTTTAAAGGGAGGTGTGATATATTCATCACATGTTATTCTTGCAGACTTAGTGCACTACACCTCAACTGGAGAAGGCTCCATCCTGACAGTGGATCAACGCACTGGATCCTTGCTGTGGACTCTTGAGATGGACTCCCCCTTGGTGGCCATGTACTTCTTGGGTCTGGATGGTGAGTGTGGAGGAGCTTTGTCAGTCTTTCTTCTTTATCTGTCATCTGAATCTCTGGATATTTTTGCATTCTCTCCTTGTGTAATTGAATCTTTTATTCACTTTTTATTATTTTCTCTGACATGTTTTAGCTCTGTATTATTTTGTTTAACTTTTTGGTGTTTTTGCCATTTAGCCTTTTATATTAATTTTATCTTATATATTTTACCATTGCAGGTTCGTTACTAACTGTCCCAATAACTACTGTAGCGCCCCAGACCCTGGCACATTTTATTCGGGAATTCATGCACCTCACTCAACACAGCAGTGATGGGTCTGAAGGTCTGCTTATCAAAAAGCTCAGGTATGGAGGGTGACTGTATTTGTAAGCATTTTGTTATCAGCAGTGTTATGGTGCAGTTGACATGCTCTTCTCTATTTGCTAATCGATAAAGACCTCTGATACCAAATGTAGTTTTGTAGAAATATAAATTTTGTTCATTTAAGAGATTTTCAGTACAAGTAGCTAGTTGTGTAAAATGATCAAGTGAAAAGGTGAAATGACAATATGTTTGTAGAAAAGGTTTACTAAAATATACCAGTGTATAATCATTATTGCTGACATATAAGTGAAATTCTATTCTTTGTGTAACAAGAAAAGCACAATGTGACAGCTCTCCCCACAGTCCCACCATCTACATTGGGGAATGCAGTTCAGGCGTGTATGCTGTGCCAGCACTGGTGGATGTCAACACTGCCACCATCTCGTACAGAGGGTCCCAGCTGCTGCTTGGAGGACCCCCAAGCACACAGGGCACACTCAAGCCTCGCCAGTCCAAGCATGCTAGTGATGCAGAAGAGGAGAAGAGTTCTGAAGTTCTTTTGCTTGGTAAGTCTTCTTGATCTTTTGAACTACTTATTCATGACAGAGTTTTAAGGAACCTTTGGTGTTATATATGTTTGAAGAGTCTGATTATAGCTGAAAGGTTGATGTTAATTCATATTGATGTGTTAGATTGTAGAAATAAGGAGAATTACATAATCATAACAAAATTATGACACTATATAAATTTGGTTGATGTGCATTTAAAGAAAATAAGAATTTGTTTTTATGCAGGCTCAAAATGTCATGTTCTGCATTTCAGTGCAGTGAATGAATGAAGAAATTAAATATATGTATATGTTAATGGGCATAGTTTGAAGTTGAAAAGAAGGAAAACCAATAATATACACATGCACAAGCACAAGCACAGTAAGCTGTAGTTCTCTATTTGCAGGTTACTATGACATACCAGAAAATGCACAGACGGAGCTGCTTAAGACAACTGCTGATGACATGCCAAAAGTGAATGAGGAGGTGATCCGCCTCGGCATCACTCATGAGAAGAATGATTCGGAACCCTCAGCAAGGAACAGAAAGACCTCTACTGATCACCATGAGGAACTTGTGGCTGTTGTCTGGGGTGTGTGTGTGTGTGTGTGTGTGTGTGTGTGTGTGTGTGTGTGTGTGTGTGTGTGTGTGTGTGTGTGTGTGTGTGTGTGTGTGTGTGTGTTGTGTATCTACTTATAAGAAATATCAATAACTAGCAACTATCATACATTTATTCATCACTTTTCTTCTCTTTTTGTATTTTGTAGTTAGTCTTTATCAAGTAGGTATTGTACCTCTTATGGAATATTGTAGCTCTATTGAGAATTTTATATGAGACTCATAGATCTGTAGCTGTTGGAAATTAATTTGTATTCTCGTATGTTCCAGAAACATCATGTAGGATTCCATTTTCTATATGAAAGGAGAAAAATTATTTGTCATTTTTGTATAAATAATTTGTATAATATTTTTAGGTGGAATGGAACAAGTTAAGAAGATGAACATGAGTTTTGTGACATCTGGAGAAGTGTTAGTGTGGCTTGGAACAATTGGACACCTGATGTACCTGTGGGTATTGACAGACTATGTGAACCTGCTCATGATCATTCTCACCTGTGGATTTGTGGCAATTGTAATCGTATTGTATAAGCAGGTAAGTTTACCACCTACATTGTCTATCTTTTCATATTTTCATAGAATTGAATAAAGCTGCACCTTTTAATACCTCTCCTTCCCATGCAGGCACAGGAGTATGCCCGCCTCAGCCAGGAAATGTCCTCGCGCCGGCAGGGCTCGCAGGGCTCCACAGCTTTAGGGTCACAAAGCAGCATCACGGCAGTGGCGGAAGAGCTAGATGATGGCACCATCAGTGTGGGGAAGATCATTTTTAATCCACAGGAACTTCTGGGGAAAGGTTGTGATGGTACCTTTGTTTTCAAGTGAGTGTTGAGGGGCCATATATATATATATATATATATATATATATATATATATATATATATATATATATATATATATATACCTGAAATAGGGAATATAGTTGTAATATATTCCCAATGCTGAAATAAAAAGATCTTAGAATTATGTATTTGTAAATTTGTATGTGTTCAGAGGGACCTTTGATGGACGGGCAGTGGCAGTGAAAAGAGTGCTGCCAGACTGCTTCTCCATAGCTAACCGAGAAGTGGATCTGTTGAGGGAGAGTGACCAGCATCCCAGTGTCATCAGATACTTCTGCACAGAGCAGGTGTGTGGCTGGCATCAATGTACATATTTCATATAATGTCTTACTTTTGCTCCTTAATGAGAATGTAATAACTGAAGGTACAGTTTTCATGTTATGATGTGATTTGGTAGTTTCACTCCTGCAAAATTGCCTTTACATGAAAAAGGGAGTTTTCTATTATTCTATCACTCTAAAACACTAATATCTCACTTGCAGATATGTTTTTTTTTTAGTAAGCATATCTTATCCTGTTTCAATCATGTTCAATCTGTCAGTGATTCTTTTACTATCTGCAGTGCCGCCAATTTCGCTACATAGCCCTGGAGTTGTGTGGTGCAACTTTGGAAGACTTCATTCAGGGAAAATTCAAGGCAGATATCAGCATTCAGAGTATCCTTCACCAGGCCACATCAGGTCTCCACCACCTTCATCAGCTAGATATTGGTAAGTCAGACTGTTCATCAGCAGTCACAAAACATTGTTATGCATGTGTGTCTTTATACGATGTTGCTTTGATGCAAGGGTCTGAAGTACTGTTGTTGACCTCCTGTTGCAGTTCACCGTGACATCAAACCTCACAACGTACTCTTGTCACTGCCTGACAGTCGGAGTCAGGTCAGAGCAATGCTGTCTGACTTTGGCTTGTGTAAGAGACTGGAGACAGGTCACATGTCTTTCTCTAAGAGGTCTGGAGTAACAGGGACAGAAGGATGGATTGCTCCAGAGATGATGCTCAACACCTCTAGACCAGTATGTTTGTTGATATCACTTCTTTTATAATGTCATCAATATTACTCTCATCACTGCTCTACTTTTACTCTTATGTCTTGATAATATTATATTACATTATCTGACATTTGAGGTTATTTTTTTTAGATAAATGTTTGTTCTAAGTTAACATTTCATGGAAAGGAAAGTAACTGAGTCAAGTTATCTAGTTGCATACAATCATATTTCATTGTCACAGTCACAGTTGCATTCATAATACATTTGTTTGGCATTCATATCATATAATCAAAAGGTCAGATAATTTTTTTCTTTGTGCAGACCTTCAAGGTAGACATTTTCTCCCTTGGGTGTGTGTATTACTACATGCTGACTCAAGGGAAGCATCCCTTTGGCTCAGTCTTGGATCGGCAGTCAAATATCATATCAGGAAAGTTTAAGTGAGTAAATGCAATGTTCTTAATTTATTTTAAGATATTTTTTATAACAGTATGTACTTTTGTTGCAAAAATATTTGTCACTTTTCAGTAACATTATGCTGTGGATCCTGCAAAAAAGATTACCTTTGACTTTTCTTTGATTTTTGTATAATGTAATACTAATTTTGTTCAGCTAACGATAAAGTATTTTCTTTCTTTCAGGCTTGATGATTTAGACAGTGAGACAGACGTGAATTCTATTACCCTCATTGAAAAGATGATGAGCAGCAAGCCCTCAGATCGGCCACCAACATCTGCCATACTCAAGCACCCTTTCTTTTGGAATCCCGAGAAAGTACTCACCTTCTTCCAGGTAAGACTAACAAAGCATACCTCATTGCACCAAACAGACAGTAACAGATTTCTATCTTATATTATTTATGATCCACTTTTTTTCAGCTTATTTTTGCTAAGAGGGATTTGAACACATCACTACTAAAGAGAACAATGTTCAAATGTCTCCAGAATTTATGAGATTATTCAGTGAAAATGATTTTGTCCTTCATAATGGGCTTAGGTAGATCTTTATTGTTAAGTACAGTGTTTTCCTTTTTGAATATGTATTTAAGGTTTGGCCTGAAATAGACCAGCTGCCCACAGAGTTAGATGACAAAGGTGTGCTGATCTTTCCTTCCCTTCAGGATGTTAGTGATCGCACTGAGAAAGAAAGTGGAGACTCCTTGGTTGTGATAAGTCTGGAGCAGGGAGGATTGGAGGTGGTGCGTGGAGACTGGAAGCTTCACATGCACCCTGTTATTGCTGAAGATTTGCGCAAGTTTCGGGATTATAAGGGCCGCTCCGTAAGGGATCTCTTGCGGGCACTAAGAAACAAGGTAATGTGGTATCATTGGAATGTCTCAGTTTATTTTATCTACATACTATGTTACTGAAAATTGTAATCAATGCAGAAACTACTTTATATATATCCAGTAGTCTTTTGCAGTAAGATACTATTCTAATTTATGATATTTTGGTGCTTGCACAAGTAGTACACAAAGAGAAGGCTGTTTAAAGATTTCACTATCTTAATCTTCTTTTTTCAGAGGAATCACTACCGGGAGTTGAAGGAAGAAGCCCGGATGGTGTTTGGTCACATTCCAGATGGGTACGTGGACTACTGGACCTCAAGATTTCCTCGGTTACTCCTCCACACCTGGTACGCTGTTCAGTGTATCAAGACGGAGATCATCTTCCACAAATACTACGATGAGACCTTCAACTTTGGTCCGGTGAGTACATATCAGTTCAGTTTGTAGATAGCCAAGAAAAACTCTTGAAAAGTAATTAATATTGAATCATTTTTTTGCGTCACTCAGTAGTAGTGGTTGGTGCATGTGGATGTAAAAAGGAAGGAGGCAGATTAAATGAAGAAAAAAGTTGTCATGAAAGAAATAGTGAACATAGTGTTTAATTTGAATGGCGGTATTGATTGATTGAGTGACTAATTGATTTGTGCCACAAGAACAATCTCTTCTTAGCCTGGTACTATAAAATAGATAGTTTCATTGTCTTTTCTTATTGAATGGCTTTCTTGTACATAGTTAGAATGGCAAAATATCACTTACTATTTTCATATGGGTAATGCACCTGCAGATTCCTTTATCTACCCCTTTTTTCTATTTTTTCAATAGGCACCACATTATTTTTTTAACTCTGTCCAGCAACTTTACCAGATCAGCAACTGTAAAAAATTTATGTAGATGCTTTTCCATCCTAGAGTTTCTCATAGAACTGCCTCACAAGAACACTATACATGCTAGTTTAACTATGTGAACCACATGAACAAATTACATTATTTGTTTGTCTTTCATTTTGGTAAAGATTGGAAAGGGATGGTCATGGATGTGCAGATAAATGATAATTTGAAATTCAAGACTCACATTGCTTGTCTCATTGTGGAAGTAGTGAATCTGAGTTAAAAACATATTTTGTATATTATTATTGTCATAAGTCTGGATTTATTTAATGCTGATTTAAAATTTTCCATATTTCTTAAAATATTGACTTAAGTTTTATGTGCTTAGGTGGATGGAAAAGAGTCAGATCAAGCTGAAGAATCAGCTGCAAATGTAAGTTTATTCATTGATGTGTGATGATTTATTTCATGGGAATGTACTGATGTGTACTGAAATGCAGTGTTTTGTTTTGTTGTGCTTTCACGTATGCCTCTCATTTAGGATGGGGTGCTTTCAAGAGTAGATCTGCACTTATGTATTTGTCTCTATATTTCTTTCCTTTACTGAATTACATTTTTCTTTTGTTTAATTATATTGGTACAGGGATGGGCAAGGTATGGCAGTCTGTATGTATCTTGTAATTTAGTGATTAGAAATTTGTGGTGCATAGCATCCCAAATTTCTATTTGCTAGTATTTTCTATTTACATATGGTAGCTGCTTTCATCACCATAAATCATGATGCTTATTTAATTTTTTTCACATCTTCTAATGTTGCATTTTTGCTGAAGTTAAGAATGAAAAATACAGTTTTGCTTGTATGACTGGCATGTTATCTGTGAAAGATTGATATTTACTATTGTACAATGTTATGATTTGCCAAGGTGATTAATTGATTTCAATATGCATTCCTTAAATTCTGTCATTGTAGAAGTGTTGTTGAAGTAAATTCTGTCCAAGGTTGGATGCTCAGACAAAAGATGCCTCATGTAGATACTCCTTAAGAGTCTGATAATATAATATAGTTTCTAGGATAGCATTAGTAGATCTAATGTATACTTTTTATCAACAACATTACTGTTTTACATTGTACTATGAAAAGAAGCTTGTGTTTATCCCAGAATTCAGCCATTAGAGGTTTTCACTGTAAATTTCAGTGTTACATTTCTTAGTTAAGAACTGTCTGTTACAAAAAATATTGATAACAGAGTTTGTTTAGCAAGGTCATGAAATTTATTAGAAAATTTATTTCAGGAATTTTCTTATGAAAATCATGCATTTGCCCCAAACAACATTCCTTGGAACCTGAGTGGCAACAGCTGGCCAGGCCCCAGCTCCCAAGATGCTCCCTTCCAGCGAGGGACAAACACAAGTAAAACTCAAAAGGAAAAACAGGAAGAAGTAACTCCTGTCTGGATTATTCGTAAACCGTCCAATACATTTGAGCCCAAATATCGAATACCAAAACTAAGAAATTTGGATGCTCCTTGGAGAAGACCAGCAGCAGAACCAAGTATAAAGCAGGTTAGTGAAATAGCAGCTGAAAGTACTTCTGTTCAGGTGCAAGAAAATCCAGTTCTAGGAAATGAATGTAAAATTAAAAATATTCCAAGAATTGAGGAGTTTTCTCATGTCAGTGAGACATCAGAATCTTCAGAAGCTTCCTGTGGGGCTGAGAATGTGACTCAGGAGTCCTCAGAAGCATCTGAGGATACTCAGGCATGTGAACATGGATTGAAAGGTGCTGAACCTGGTGAAGACTGTGAGGCTGAAGATAAAGAAGGCCCAGAAAGCTCACAGGATTTGTGTATGAACCAAAGTGACATTTCCCAGGTGGATCTGAGAATATCACCAATTGCACAAGAAAAGCTATGGGAGGCAGATAATGATGCAATTAAGTTTGTTACTGTATCAGGAAAGAAGAAGAAATCTAAGAAAATATCTACTGAGAAAAAAATAAATAGTAAATGATTTCTTAAGATTTAATGTGTAATTGAGAAATGTTCACATTTTATAGGTAATTAATGATTGCTATTTTTTATTCATGGAATTCAAGATTGATGCTTTTATTTGAATTAGTATGTAGTTTAATTTTACTTATGTCAGAGTATTTAACTTAACCTTATTCAGCTTCCTTTGCCCACTGGACTAGAAATGTACTTTGATGCTCTTATTGAGTCTTGATGGTTGGGGAGATTATGTGCACTGATAATGAATTTTATGGGATGAGTTGTGGCTGTTGTGAAATGTACTCATGAATCTAAAAATGTGACAAAAAGTCATTAATAGCTGCAAGAAGAATTTGATATTGTTCTAAGATACCCAAGATTAATTCATTCTCAAATATAGATCTCTTTCTCAGTCCTATATTCAATAAACTTAAAGATATTTTATATATAAAATGAGTTGTAAATTATTACAACTCAGAAGTCCACATGCTCTTGGTTCTATGAACCTGAAATTTTTTTCTTTTATATTTACATTTTTAAGGCTGGTAAACATTACTAGAAGGACTAAGAAAGAAAAAGAGTCACAGCATACTCAGCATGCTATTGTTGAATAATAAGTTCTTACTTCAAGTTTAGTAAATGGTTATTATTATTTATGGTGAGCTGTGTAGAAAGGAAGCATCCTGACAGAGACAGTTGACAACAGAGTGATGTAATGTCAAAAGATAAGTGACTAGTATCTTATTATCTTATCATGGGAAGTGGATGAGTTTCAGGTTACTATACCCGAGTTGAAAGTAAAAAGAGGCACAATGTAATTATGTTAACTATAAATGTAGTCCATAGCCTTTGTTGTGTCTTGCAGCTGCACCTCTTTTACTGTAATGTTTGGGAGATTATCATACCAGTCAATCATGCCACTTCAGTTTGTTTGAATTGCTGATGTGCATCAAAGAGCTTTGATGTGCCATCAAAAATTTTTTGCTTCATATATCTTAGATTTCCATACAACCTGCAATATAAAAGAATATGGTTTCATTACTGTGTACTTAACTTTACATGTTTGTTTTATGTAAACTAACAAGTACTGCTTGTGTTTCCTAGAGTGTGCCTGTGTGTATTTATGTGTGTATTGATGTGATTATTTTCATGGTTAGCATTAATGGGCTTAAAGAGGTTGATAGTCATATTCTAAACCTCTCCAAGTCCAGGCCACTGATGTGAGAGTTGTACCTGTTCACTGTGTCTGGAGTGATGCAGTCTTGCTTTTAGATAATGTGAGCCATGTGGACATGATGCTTAGTTCTAAATCCAGTCATCCACATGGTCATTTCTACCTGTCCTTGTGACCTGTGTTGGAAAATCTCATGTTTCGCTAAATTGTTTAATTTTATGTATGCATTAAAGGAATTACACTAAAATAAAAGTACAATTTCTTGCAGTCTGTAAAGTTTATAAGAGACTTTAAAACTTATGTTGCCCTTGATGTTAAGTGCATCTGGCTGCGTAGGTGGCTCTGCATTGTTTGCTTTTGTGACATTTTGTTTTTGTATAATGTTAAAAGTTTTCTCTTCCATTGCATTCATAATGTTCCTTTACATTTGCACAGAATTGTCAGTGTGTTTTATAATTTTTGTTGATAAGATCAACCCTCACTATTCACGTTTGTCACTGCTGAGGGGACTGGTGTGTGTATAGAAATAATTTGATAGCTCACTCATTTAGTAAGTTACAAAAGAGATGCCATGTAATGCACAAGTACGGTTCTTGTAGAGAGTTGCACATTATATTCATATTTAGTCATGAAACATTATAGCAAAAGTATAGATGAAATTCCATTCAATATATGCAAAATGTATGCTCGTTGCATCTATGGTGAAATGATGAATAAATTACTGTTTTCTTGATTATACAAAAATGTACTCACTTTTTTCAAATGAGAGAAATTAGAAATAATAACATTTAGGGGAAACAATACTTCACAATTCAAAGGAATGTAGTTTGATCACTGAAGGTACAGCTTCTTGCAGTACCAGAGATTATTTGATTTGAAGACATTGAAATATGGGAGAATGAGATAAGACAATGTTTCAGAGGTAGATAGTGATAGCAGAATATTAAGAAAGAACACTATCAAGCATAGTCCCTTACAGTTTTAGTTGTTAATAGTGTTGGATTCTAAAACTCTTGAAAATGATTTTTTTGCTTTCAAAGATTATATTTGTGGCATATATATGCTGGGATGCCATAATCCGCTGCTATAAATCTATATGTGCAAAGAATTGCAGGGGAAGTTTGAATATATATATATATATATATATATATAGTTATTTATTACATCACGAGTCTCTCTTTGTAGTAGAAAATATTTATTTTTATAATATGTAACTAATATATGTATATAGTTTATTGGATGGTGAAGTCTTTCTCCTAAGTTAACTAAGTATCTATGAGGAAGCAGTGTTTTGTATATAAAGACATGTACTAGGATATATATTTACATAGCACTTTTGTACTTTGGAAAATGTTAAAAGATATTGGCAGGTATGAAAATTATACCCTGAATTTATGTTGACAGTGAACCTAATATTGAATCATAGATGTTATATGTGGTAATTAAGGATAAGGATTTAAGCACTGTGTTTCCAGTTACCTGTATGTATTTGGTGTTCAAGAAATAGCAACATTGAAGTTCATTCCTGGATGGTCACCTGATCAATGTTGGGATAGCTTCTATAAGCACTTATGATATTAAGAATACATTCAGTAGTGTGCCCATAGGCTACAAATTATATGATTCTGCAAGAAGTCCTAACATCAATAAAATGCTGTGTGTGTCCAATTGTACCATTTACGTCAACTCACATATTCTTTTTGAGTTATATATTCTTTTTAGTTTTCTTTTGTGGTCTTTTCTTAAATGCCATCCTGCATATCAAAGAAAGGAGTGATACACAGAAGAAAACTATATTTCAAATTTTCAAATATTACTCTTTTTGGAACAGTCTCTGGCCCAAGATTATTTTATTACTTCATTAGATCTCACATATACTAATCATCATGTAGCTTTAGTCAGTTTTTATTTTACTTAGTCATTTAATTTTACTTTCATTTTATTTAGATTCTTATATATATATATATATATATATATAATATATATAGATATATATATAGATAGATAGAGATAGAGATAGATGATATATATATATAGATTATATACAATATATATATATATATATATCTATATTAATATATAGTATCTATCTATATATATATATATATATATATATATATATATATATATATATATAAATTTTTCAGATTTTCGTTTTTCTTTTCATGCACTAGCATCTCTGTTTGTTTTTCATGTGATGAGTATTGCTAGTTGATTTGATATTACTGGACTACCGTTTTAGAAAGAGGTGATTATTTTGCCATTTGATTAGATGTGATATTTTGTATTTCATCATTATTTAGAATTTAAATCAATTTTCAATATGATCTTATCCCTGTATTTTTATTGTACATTGGATGAAAATTTCCCTCTTGAAGTGTTCATTATTGGATGTGAATATTACGCTTAAAATGTTTGTTATAAAGTTTTAAATGAGATGGCATTCAAGAAAGAGTTGCTTAATATGTTTGTTAAATCCACAGCATAGATTAGGATGGTTGTTGTATCCAAGGTTGAACTTTGCCTCACTGATGCCTTTCATACTTAGACCACTCTGTACTGTGATGAAACTAGATTATACTGTAATATGAAGTGCCTTTTAAAACCATCCATTGAGATTTCTATTTAAAATTAATATAATCATGAAAATAGTTGTACTCCAGGGTTGATGAATCTGTATTGTGTTGGAATGTAATCGGGATGATTCTTACCTCAAAAGTATGTGTCCATTGCCATTGTCTTAAACAAATACTTACTACCTACAAGGGTTTTTAAATAATTGACTTTTTAAAAAATTTTGGTTGTGGTCTTCAGTGTTTAGTTGCATTTGTAATTAGAATAACTAAGGTTCAGGCAGTTATAATGTTTTATGGAAGAATAGTCATGCATATATTAGTGCTATCTTGGCCTTTGTGGAGTATACTTAACTGACAGTTGGAAATGATAAAAAAAAATGTTCATATATTTAGCATGTAACACTTTACATGTGACACAAGCAATTATATTACTTAAGCCTGCACAATCAATGAATACATACTACTGTAGGAAAAGGTTAATTTTTTATTGTGTATGTATTTAGTCGTTTATTTGTATTCAGTATTTCAATCACCATAAGATTGTTTGTATTTTTGTGTTGCACTGTGGTTGTTCAGAGGAAATAATAATATTAGGTACTTACTCTTGGTTTACCATTATATCCAGAGAGAGAGAGAGAGAGAGAGAGAGAGACTAATTTCATGGTCGTGCACCAGCATGAAGTAGAGAACAATGGTTTCTCCAGTGGTTTGAGGAATGACATAAGTGTGACCATGCATAATGTGGTGATACAAAATTTACCCGTTTTTTGTTGGACTTCACCAACGTATCTGAACATAGACCAGCTCTATACTGTATATTTCCTTGTAGTCAGACTTCTTCTCATTAGATCTTATTACTTTATCATTACTTTTCATTATAATAATAATAATAATAATAATAATTATTATTATTATTATTATTATTATTATTATTATTATTACTACTACTACTACTGCTACTACTACTACTACTACTACTACTATTAGCATTATTATTTAATATTATCCTCTGTATATAAATATTCTTAAGAAATGTGCATTAGTTCAGTATGCACAACCTGTAGGTTGTATCAATGCCTAGGCAGCAATGCATGTTGCCTACCTAGGTTATAGGGATAGGAGTGAGAAATACTACTTATAATGCTCCTTTACACCTTTTATTAACAATTTAGAAATTCAATTCGTATCCCATTCAGCAATATGACTCTAAATCTGGATGAACGGAACAGAACTAGGTCTCTGAAACAAGCAGTCATCCATCGGGGATAGCAAACACACAGGAGACATTAATTCCTTCCAAAGCTGTGGGTGGCAACGGGTTTGTCTACTCTGTAAATGAATTCTGCCACGTTGTAGTAGGCCTCGTACTCCACGGTGTCCGGGGTGGTGTCGTAGTGGTAGTGGCCGCCTTGGTTGTCCCCGTAACCATGCGAATGCTCCACGCGCAGGTCCAGGCCGGGATCTCGAGAGATGAGCGTGGACAGGAACACCATCGGGGCCTCCATGTCATAGAAATTGAGCCACTTGTTGACGTCGTCATTGCAGGTCAGTGGTACAGGAGAGAAGTCCGGCATGACGTGTGTTTTGGCCTTGCCCTGCACCAGCCTGAAGGTTCCTCCCAGGCCGACGGGTTGATCTCCATAGTGGTTCTCCAGGGCTTGGCGCAGACAACTCACCAAGTTTTGGTCTCCAATGCGCTTTTTAGCCTGCACTTTGAGAACCTTTCCGCCTTTACCCTCACTAGCAAACATGTTTAGCATCAAGGCACAGCCGGTTTGCTCTTGAGGTAAGCTTAAAAGTTCACACTTGCCTGCGGCATCGACCTTGGCAGCTCTGGAACCATTGCAAGCTTTGTCCCCCACCACAACGTTAGCCATTAGCTCACTGTTCACGCCGATATACTTGTGTGGACCAGCTCCTGCTCCCACGATGAAAGAATTTGGAAGGTCAACATAACCTGCCAAATCTTTTATGTCATATACTTTATCCTTTTGAACGGTGGGCATCAGATAGGGAACTCCACCCACGTCAGCCAACCTAGGAGAACCACACAACCCTGCTGCACCAAGATTGTAGGGTGTTTTCGTCAAATCCGGACACTCTACCACTGAAACTGCTGCCTCTGCAAAATTCTTTTTCAACGAAGCCTCTAAGACAGAGGACACTTCCTCCAGCGGGGGAACGTGCAATGGTTTGTGCTCGATAGGAAGCATGATGGCAGTCGCACCGCGAGTATCTCACGTCACAAAGCTCTACTTATCCTTGCTCCACGTGTGGATGCTCAACAGATACTACTACGTATTCAGCGGTCGCCTTCTACTACGACCCGCTGCTTCATCAGTTCCATTCTCTAACTCCCTAAACTAAAAGAAAATGAAGAAATGTAACGATAACTAGAATATACTGCTTATGTTCGGTATAGTACCTAATAAATGTGACTGATATAGACAACCTTCTGCAATCAAAAGACAAAGATTAATTAAGTAAAGCAGTGCTCATCTTGATATGGAAATTGCAAACACGAGTTCCAGCCGGAGGCAAAACGCATAGATGGGAGCGTTTGGCACCTACTAGGATCTGCAGCTACATAAGTAATTACTGTGTCCACGGCAACCTCCCCCCCCTCCCCCCCTCTCTCTCTCTCTCTCTCAGAGTTGGGTGCGCGTGCACTATCGTGTACTTGAAGTTATTCTTACTGAGTATGAGTAGCAAGTATCTGCACTGGAAATTAGAAATATATTTAACTGTGCCAGATATTCTCCTAATCTTCGCAATTCACTATAGCGTTTTTACCTTATTTGAGATCTCTTCATTTTGACATCGTTTATCGTAAACTGCTCTCTCTCTCTCTCTCTCTCTCTCTCTCTCTCTCTCTCTCTCTCTCTCTCTCTCTCTCTCTCTCTCTCTCTCTGAGGATTCACCCCCGCCTCTCTTTCCCCCGCAGATGGGAAGGTTCTTGCAGTAATCTATTCATAAATCTGATATCATACTCTCCAACGAGATAATTACACGAGCTCCCTCCCACCCCCACACCAATCCCTAGGTTTAGATGAGATGACCTTGTAGTATCCATTTTACATAAGTTGTAATTTTACTAGGTTCTTAAAACGGTAAACAAGACAAATTATTTTGCTTCGATGAGACAGCCATGACATTATGCCACCTTCCCTCATCTTTCTGCCTCGTCATCACCATTCCCTTTAAAACTTATTGTCTCATAAGAGGAAGACGTTCCAATTAAAGAAATTTTTACAAAACTAAAAATAGGGTGACTGTAACTGGTCCATTTCCTTATAGCCTTTACTTACTCTATTATTTTTGTATTAGAGACGTACACATACCATTTCTCTTGTTACTTGAGTATTTGCTTGGTGTTTAGTGTTTATCCACCATCAACAATAACAACCTGTTTGAGGTGGCATCTATGAATCTCAAAGCTCTTTCATGAAAAGGAATTATACCTCGTATCGTACGCATATATCATATTATGTTTCATGTAATTTTGATATATTTTTTTCTTTTCGGCTATTCATTAGATATATAACTTATATTTCCTGTTTATTTATATTGTAGATTTTCTCTCAACCTTAAGAATTACAGACGCCATTTCCTTCGCTTTAGTGTCCTTCCCTTCTCACCCTTCGCTCTCCTTCACCTCCTCGTTAGCTAAAGCTCATGATCATTTCCCTTCTAACTCATCACTTGTCAGTTTAAACTTTCCTCCGGCAGGACAAACCTTCCCATTAGAGCTTTTGTAGAACATTAACTTGATATAAAGAGAATAATAGAACATTTAGTAATGATGAATGATTACATACTCGTATAGTTCGAAGCCTCACACCGTACGCCTCGACACCTCAACCTATACAGCCAGACACCCGTGGGCCAGCAGGGACATCAGCAGACCGACACTTTCAGCCG
Source organism: Callinectes sapidus (assembly GCA_020233015.1). Classification (NCBI taxonomy): domain Eukaryota; kingdom Metazoa; phylum Arthropoda; class Malacostraca; order Decapoda; family Portunidae; genus Callinectes; species Callinectes sapidus. The sequence continues at coordinate 3,376,051 of CM035211.1, read as the reverse complement.
CTGGGAAGGACGTCGTGGGTGATGGTAAGTTCGATTTAAGTCCTTTTTATCTCTTTACTTCTTGTATAGGCCCATAGTATCTATTAGCTAGATATTCATTGATTTTGTTTTCTTCCTTTTTTTTTTGGGGGGGGGAGGGGGGGAACACAGTTTTATTAGCCAAAATATTACCTTCCGTTCTATTAGAAGGCCTATGGCCGCCAGCCAGATGAGGTGCAGCTTCATGGTGTCACTCTCTCTTGTTGCTGATGGCCCATATCGAGAGAGAGAGAGAGAGAGAGAGTTATATATGTACGTAACCGGCAGGATTGCAACAGCCACATCAAAAGACAGGAAACTGGTTGCCGGTCAGCCGCGAGGGAACCCTGCTCGCCATGCCCAACCTTCCCAACCCCCCTGCCATACCTCTCGCTACAAACACACCTACTGATACTTCCTCTTGTGGTAGCTGTGAACAACATGTCGGTGAGGATAGCATTGTTTGTGATAAATGTCATACATGGTTTCATCCTACTCCACTCTGTATGGGGTTGTCAGATAGGGTTATTGATGCCATCCGTGAGGCTGGCGGCGTAGGCATTGAATTTGTGTGCAGCCAGTGTAGGGCTCGCTCAACTAGACCAGATAGTCAGTCTAATGACCCTGTTATATCCCAGCTTGCTATTATGGTACAATCTTTATGAGTGGTAGTTGCCAAGCTCACAGATAGGGTGGATCAGCTGTTTTGGCAATCTGCACCCTCTATCTCCCAACCCAGTGTTCCTGTCTCTGGGTCGGCTGGTGACATTCGCATCACTATCCGTGAAGAGATAGTTGAGCTGGAGGAGAGGAGGGATTCCCTGATTTTTAGGGGTATCACTGCTGACATTAATGAAGCTGCTCTCATTATAATTAAGGACATTTCTAAATAGCCCACCACTTACCAACCTGTATTGTATCAACAGAGAGAAAGGTCTGTACAGAGTCACCATGTCAGATAACAATCTGCGCTAACAGCTAGCTAACTAGCTAACAGCTACTAAATATCTCTAGTGAACTGAGAAATAGCCCTCAACACCAAGGAGTATATATTAACCGGGACCTAAATTTTAAACAACGTAAAGACTTATATGAGAGACGACAACGTCTACGTGCAAATAATCCTGCCAGACAACTAACTGCTCAGCTTCAGTCTCAGTCCACATCCCTAGCCCAATCTCAGTCACAGCCTGATCCTACTAATGCCTCTACTGTCCCTGTTCCAAATGTCCCTTTACGCAGCTAAATGTGGGGTTGTGTAATGTAAATAACTTGGGTCTAACAAAATAATCTTTGTTAAAAAATTTGTAACTAACAACAGTGTATATATTTTGGGAATTACAGAAACTTGGCTTACCAATGATATTTTTTATGCAAGTCTCTTTCTAAATACAATCTATTTAGAAATGACAACCCTGGTCAAGCTCACAAACATGGAGTCTGTTTGTATGTCCATGACAGCATTAAATGTCTCCAAGTTGGCAATTTCATTCCCTATGTGGGTTCTGTTTATCTTTCTGATTTTAAGGTATATGCTCTTGTTATCTACAGGCCCTCCTCTTACAATGCTCAGGACAATGATATTTTGATTAACTTTTTTCAAGATTTCTGTTTTGGTAGAGTAACTATTTTGATTGGCGACTTCAATCTTCCCTCCCTCTCTTGGCAATGGCTCAGTGGTTAACTCATGTATCTCCTACTGATAGGCTCTTTCTTGACTGTTTCTTCTCCTTGGGACTTACACAATGGATTGATGAACCCACTAATATCAGAGCTGGTAATACTCTGGACCTTTTTCTGACATCTGAACCAGATCGAGTATTATCTACTAAAGTGCTTCCGCCCTTACCTAATTGCAACCATTGTGTAATTCTTTGCAGCCATGTCTTCCAGTTTAGGTATGTCTTTGCCCAAGAGTGCTTTACCTCATACTACTGGCTAAAAGCTAACTTTAAAAAAATTAATGAACTTCCCTCCTCATTTGATTGGGATTTTGAGTTTACAGATCTATCAATGAGGCATATAACCGCCTCTTATCCATAACTTCTTCTTTAGGTAAATCTTTCGCACCATGCTGATCAAATTATTCCCAAAATGTTCCCCATAAACCTTGGGAGTACAAGCCACCAAAGAACGTGACTAGGTCAAGGAGTCTAGCTTGGAAAAACTGGAAAAACTACAGAGACGAGAGCAGCAAATGACAGGAACTCTGTCGCAGCCGCCAATGCTCTCCAAGTCTTTCTTGACATCAATTATCATTATAGAAACTATGCTGTTCAAAGACAAATTGCTTATGAAAATCAGTCTCAAATTTCATTACCAATCCCAAGTCCTTCCACTCTTACATACGGAGTAAAACAGTGGGATGTCCATCTATAGGGTCTCTCGCTCGTAATGATGGATTCACATCTAACCCTGAAGAAATGGCTAGAATACTTGGTACAGTATTCACATTTACAAACCCATCAGGTCTTCTTCAGTCCCCTCATCAACTTTATGGCGGAACTTTCTCTGATATCAAGCTGACTATGTCTGACGTTACTAATGCTCTGAATGACACTAACCCCTCCTCAGGTATGGGACCAGTTGCGATTCATCCTGCCTTACTAAAGAAGTGTTCTAACACTCTGTCCTACCCTTTGTACTTAATTTTTTTCCAAATCACTACTATCAGGCGCTATTCCAGATTCTTGGCGAACTTCACATGTAGGACCTATGTTTAAGAAAGGGAAAAAATGTGACACTCTTAATTACAGATTGATAAGCCTAACCTCTACACCATGTAAAATACTGGAAAGGATCATCACTTCTACCAATATCTTGAGAGTAACTCAATATTGAGTGTTAATCAGTTTGGGTTCCGGTCAGGGAGGTCTGTTGAGGATCAGCTTCTCTTAACATATAATGATGTCACCCACTGGATGGATAATGGTAATATGATTGATCTAGTCTTCTTTGATTTTGCCAAATCCTTTGACACTGTGAATCATCAAATTCTATTTACCAAACTCCAGTGCATTGGTATAGAGGGTACAGTCTTAACATGGATAAAAAGCATTTCTCACCAACAGGTCTATGAAGGTAGTAGTGGCAGGCTCCAGCAGCTCCTCCCTCCTCAGCCCTCCTCTCCTCCCGGGATACACAGAACTTCCTATTTTGGCTTATGGGTACCTTTGTCACCCTCATGTTGGATAGTGAGGGTTTGCAAAAAGGGGGGCCCATCTTCAACAAATGGTACTGAGTATTCAGTGAGCTATGGTGGACCAAGCTTGGGTTACAGCCTTTGCTATCGCCAACACGAGGGCGGCTAGAAGGGAATCTTATCTCTCCCATCTTCCTCACCGCTTCACTTCAGCCTCAAAGGTACAATTACGCCGGTTGGACATGGACTCAAACTTTCTGTTTGATGTAGATAGCGTAGACAAAGCTATTGGTCAAACGCAACAGGTGGCCTCAGTATCATTCACTGAAGCTGCGGCCAGGGCTCTTGTCAAACAGAAGCCTAAACAGGGGACACCGCTTGTGCAAAAACATCCACGACCTTCCACCTTGGCTGACTCCTACTCACAGCCTGGTCCCTCTCACCAACGGTTCACCACTCAGAACTCTCATTCTCGCCATTCCCTTGAAACTAGTTGTTCGGCTACGAGACAGTCTAAGACCAAGACCTAGCGCGTCTGGCTACGAATCCGTGGGCCCGAGTTCGATCCCGGACGAGGACGGCGCGGACCCTACCCAGGTTTTCATCCTTCACTGGTCGATAAATGGGTACCTAGGGCAACCTAGGGAAGGTAAACTGTGGAAACCCGGATTTCATGCTGGCCCCATGTCCCGGGGTAAGGGACTATTCCACCACAGGCTCAAAGGCCAAGGAGACGGGAGATGAGCGCCCGCAGCTACGTGCTGATACAGCGTAAGCCCCCCACTTTACCTTTACTTCGATGATTGGGGGTTGCCTCGGTTGGCATCTGACTGCCTGGGAGGATATGGGAGCGGAGACTTGGGTTCTTCAGGTCCTCCACAAAGGATACAGGATTCCATTTCACTCCTTTTCACCATTGTCCCAGTTTCCTCGGCACTTGGCCTTCTACTTGACAGATTCTGAGCAAGGCAGAGCTCTGTTGACAAGTTACTGCTCTCCTTGACAAGGGCGAAGTGGAAGAAGCTCCCCAAACATCCAGGTTCTACAGTCACATCTTTGTGGTCCCCAGGGTGATGGGGGGATTTTGTCCAGTTATCGACCTCTCCTTCCTCAATCATCATATCATTACTACAAAGTTCAGGATGGAAACGGCCCAGACAGTGCTAGCAGCTGTCCACCAGCACAACTGGATGGTCTTGGTTGACCTAAAGGACGCTTACTTACAAGTTCCAGTACATTCTTTAAGCCGTCAGTTTCTCCGTTTTGGCTGGGAAGGCCGTACGCTACAGTTCAGGGCACTGTGCTTCGGCCTGTCCACAGCCCCTCAGGTATTCACCAGGATCATGGCTCCTGTTTCAGCAGAGTTACACAAGTAAGGCATTCGCCTCTTCTGCTATCTAGACGATTGGCTTCTCCTGGCATCGTCTTACCAAGAGGCCCTCGATTCGACCCAGTTCCTACTACAACTATGTGGTCAGCTGGGAATCTGCATCAACGACAAATCATGCCTACGACCAGCTCAGGAGCTGGTCTTCCTGGGAATCAACATTCTGACTTCTCCTTTGAAGGCTCTCCCAATGAGGGCACGAATAGACAACCTTCTCTCTCTTCTCCAAGCTTTCTTGGATTCACCACACCCGACCGCTGAGGAGTGGCTAACCTTGCTGGGCCACATGGCGTCCCTTATTTACTTGGTTCCCGGGGCTCAGCTGTGGATGCAGAGTCTACAGTTTTGCTTTCAGTCTCAGTGGACCAGCTCTACGCACGATGACTCGGTGCAGATTGCTTGGACCCCTGACAACCTCACAGACCTACAATGGTGGACATTGGAGTCCAATCTTCTGAGAGGCAGGGATCTCTGGAACATGTCTCCGGACTTCCTGCTATACACGGATGCCTCCACTCACGGCTGGGGCTGCTCCCTCCTTCATCACACTGTGGGGGGCCTGTGTTCCAAGGAAGAGTCCACCCTCCACATCAATATCTTGGAGCTGCGGGCAGTTTGGCTTGCTCTCCTCCAGTTCCAACACCTCCTCAAGGGCAAAACAATGGGGGTGTTTGCAGACAACACCACAGCTCTGGCATACCTTTTGCACCAGGGGGGCACTCATTCGTCGGCCCTCAACAATGAAGCCCAGCGGACGTTGCGTTGGGCGGAGAGCAGGTCTATTTCTCTCCTCCCCCAATTCCTCAGTGGATCACGCAACGTGGTGGCAGATTCCATCAGCCAGAGGTCTCAAGTCCTTTCCACAGAGTGGACCCTCCATCATGAGGTCTGTCAGACTCTTTTTGCCACAAGCCAGAACTACAGACTTCCTGCTTTTGTCTCCCCGTTTCCGGATCCCATGGCCATTGCGACAGATGCCTTTCTGTTCTCCTGGGATCACATGGAGCTCTACGCCTTCCCCCCTTTTCCGGTGATCAGGAGTCTCCTCTCCAAACTCCGGTCTTCACGGGGGACGTCAGTTATCCTCATTGCTCCATTTTGGCCAAGCAAAGAGTGGTTTCCAGACCTGCTACAAGCAACCGTCAACACTCCTTGCCTTCTACCAATGCGCTCAGACCTACTTCAGCAACCACACTTTCATCGCTTCCACGCGCTTCGTCTGACTGCGTGGAAACTATCCAGCGACTCCTCCGCTCTCAGGGCTACTCCCAGAGAGTTGCGACATTCTTGGTGAGATCTTGATGGCATTGAACAGTTGTGAACTACCAATGCAAATGGAGACGTTACCGCCTATGGTGCTGCCGGGAGGGCCACACTGTGTCAACACCTTCCAATCAAAAGTTTGCTGCTTTCCTCCTGCATTTGCACCAAGACTGTCACCTTTCTCTCTCTGCTATCAAGGGCTACAAGGCTATGTTTAATAGTGTATTCTGCCTGAAAGGGTTTAACCTTTCTACTGACCAGGTCTTAAGGGAGGTCATACATACCCACAGTCAACAGGCCCACAGGAACACAGCCAGGGTTCCCCCTTGGAATGTGGATGTGGTTCTACACCATCTGCTTGGTACGCCTTTCGAACCATTGGATCAATCCTCTCTTCGTCTTCTGACCCAGAAGACTCTGTTCCTGGTGGCTCTAGCAACAGCCAAAAGAGTTGGGGAACTACAAGTGCTGTCCACTCAGGTTGCCTTCCACGGTAACGATGTGGTTCTCTCCTAGACTTTGTGGCCAAAACAGAAACTCCTACTAACCCACTCCCCCGAGAGTTCGTGTTACCAAGTCTCTCGGACGCTGTTGGCTCAGATGACAGAGAACGGCTCCTCTGTCCAGTCCAGGCTCTTCGATGGTACCTTCACAGGACACGATCTCCATTACGACCCAGGCACCTGTTCCTGTCGGTTTGAGATCCCACACGCCACCTCTCCAAAGCAGCCATCTCGTATTTCCTCTGACAATTAATACGTTCTGCTCATGAGGAATTCCCTGACCACTTGAGCCCTACTTATCGGGTGAGGACACATGACATCCGTGGTGTAGCAATGTCTCTCTTGTGGTCCAGCAACAGGGCATTATCGGAGATCATGCAAGTGGCTTGCTGTAAGACAGAGTCAGTCTTCGCCACTCACTATCTCAGATCAGTTCACAGGGTCTTTTCCCTGGGACCAGTAGTGGCTGCTAGCAGCATTGTTCCTTGATTCCTGCTGCACTGTGTCTTGCACTCCTCCCCTCTGAGTACATGACACAGGTCTATTGGGAGACGCTATGGCAACTTGGATCTGCATCCTTCCCTACGTGACTTTGTTACTTCTGGTAAGTCGCAGTTATTTGTGGACTTCATCACCCATATTCAACCCCTTACTCTGCATTGCCCCACTGCCTAAGTGTGGAAATCTGCTTATGGTAGAAGGAACAGGTATTATGTGAAATAAATGACATTTATATGTCCAAAATGTATTTTTTCACTTACCTGTTCCTTTACACACACTCTTGCCCTTCCTCCCCACGCAGTATCATACTTCTCCTTTGAGTTACCTATTGAGGTCATAGAGAAGTGGGGTACAAGGATGGACAGCAGAGAGAGTAGGCAGGTAGACACAGCAGCAAGCACAAGGGGGGTTGATTTTACTGACTGACAGACAAAAGAGACAATTTGTTCTTTGCCTATGTAGAAGGAACAGGTAAGTGAAAAATACATTTTGGATATAAAAATGTCATATCCCAAGTATTTGAATTCATTGACTTTTAACACCCTGTTGTGTTATTATTTATGATTTTTTTATTTATTTTATTTTTTTTATTAGTTGCCAATGAAGTTGCCAAAGATATATAAAAGTTTTTCACCAAAGGTATATAAAAGTTTTTCAAACATGCCATGTCAAAAATGTTCATGTTCTTAGCATGTTAATTTGTACACCCTATAATAATGACTGGTAACATTAAACAATGTACTATTACCCATACTGCCTCAAAGGAGACCAGCTTGGAGGATCTACTTAATCAGCTAGGATAGATTATATATATATATGATTGATTGATTGATTGATTGTTTCCTTGTCTGCTGTTGTATTGAAAAATCTTAGATCCTCATATGTATATCAACAAACTCATCCGTCATGCTTAGAGAAAGAGAGAGGGGGAGAGAGAAAATCCAGGTTTATGGAGTTCCCTTTCCTCAGGTATCCACTTATTTTACCAAATCAGAGGAAGAATTAATGCCTGGGTAAGCTGTGTACGAACTGCTCCTGATGGGTTTTGAACCACAGCCTGTAGACTTATAGCCAAGAGCACTAACTACTGCACCACTGAGAATGCAAGATAACTCACAAATCAATACAAGTATTAAGTTTGGAAGAAAAGCAGGCTGTATATTTTACATGGTCATGAAAAGCTGTGTAAAAATAAATGGATTTATTTTCTAAATTGGATAATTGTGCCCATTGAGTAAACACACATCCCTGCATTACAGATGTCAGCAGAAGCCACTTCACTCACCAAGATATCTGTTTGGTGAAGTGAATAAACTTGTATGGCTAGAGAGAACCAGCTGTAAGTATAACAAGGGATATGTTTTGGTGTGTGTGTTGTGTGGTGTTTATGATTAATGACCACTAAAATGAAGTAGAAATTTATAAAATTTCCAAATTCAGTGAGAATATCAGACTTACTTAAGTTATGGATGTAACAGTTCAGAACTAAATAGATTTTTCTGGCACCTAAATGTCTTCAGCCTCTCTCTCTTCACCACAATAATGCATATCTTGTTATCTTCTATCACTATTTTCATGCTAACTGTATGCCTTCCCTCCTCCTGCAGCCTCATCACACAAGACTTTCTTCTTCCTCTCACTCCTACTATAATGCAAATTAACCAGTACTCTCAATCATTACCTTATTTCACTGGTAAACTCACTACCTGCCTCTCTTTAAGAGGGAGGTTTCAAGACATTCCCTTGGTCAGCTTCCCCCTCCTCTATATATATATATATATATATATATATATATATATATATATATATATATATATATATATATATATATATATATATATATACACACATACACACATATATGACAAGTTTCTGTGTATATTGCTTGAGACAACAAAAAGACATTCTTGCAAGTGGAAAATGTTCCATACACATGCACATTTTGAGTTGTTTTAGCAGTGTGATAAAATTTGAGTGTGGTGGGGGCAAAAAACAAGGACCATACAAGACAGGCATTTGTTGTAGAAACACCATGTCAACATAATCCACCTCACTAAAAGTGTAGCATTATTAACATTAGTCAATCATGCAGTTTAGTATAAGTAATTTAGATGTATTTGCTGTCACACTTTTGGCATGAAATTGCAATCAGCTGATTTGGGTGATACCCTCAATCCTTCCTTTTCCCTGTGGGTAGAGTAGCTTATTATTTTATTTGTCATTAGCTCTGCTATCAGTGTAATGGTTATCAGTAAATCACCTGTCTGCTGATACTACTTGTCTCTTTACAGGATACTGTAATATTCTATAAGATGCAGAAATGATGATCAAATAACTACTTAGAATGACCTGTAGTTTTGTCTCTAATAATATCCACAAAAACTTGTATTAAAGCCTACCTATATAATATGATAACCTGTCTGAGCAGCAGTTTTATATATATATATATATATATATATATATATATATATATATATATATATATATATATATATATATATATATATATATATATATATATATATAAATCAGCATTGGTTTAGGGTTTGATATGAGAACTGCTTAGCATCACTGTAGGGACAAGAAAAAATAGGTCTTCTCTCAGGTTGACAGGGTGAATGCTTATTGGTAAATATATGCCTTTTCATGTTGGATGCCTACCAAGAATAAATACAGTCAGGTTACCATTGTACTCATTCTTCTCATCATGTCACTTAAATTATTTCATTTACATGATAAGTCATCTAGAGAGAGGAATGGTTTGAAAACACAATGAGAATCTTTAACCTGAGAAAAAAATCTCTTATACCACAGATAGTAGATATGCCAATGCCATTTGTGTAGGTTTCTCTAACAACACACTTACTTTATCATCATTATTTTATTTTTCATGACTAAATAAAATAAAAAATGGTATTTGTAGTTTAGTTGAAACCACCATCAATACTACCCATGTTCTTCAAATCTTTCCTTTTCTTTGCAGTGCAATTTCCATCTTGTTCTTCCTCTATGCTAAGTAGTCTTTCATACAAGAGCTGAAAGATTTCAATGTATGAATTGTGAGTTTTAAATTGTATGAAAATATATTCCAAAGTTACTCAATGCTTCATAATCTCTTTGGGTTTTGGGCATGAGAATTACAGTAAAAAGTCCATTAATCAGAAGAGCAGCAGTGGCTGACATGATGATGTTATTGGTGAGCAGAGTTGCCAATATTCCCTTCACTGATTTATTTTGTATAATAGGCTTTTTCACCTTCATATTTTGGTGTAGAATCAAGTTAAGGTTAGGTTACAGGTCACCACATGTTGATGAAACTGAAAATTGACCATAGCTCTTGCAACATTCCTTAACAGAGTTCAAGCTTTTTGTACCACAAACAGATAAAACATAGTTCCTAACAAATAAACAAGCACTCTTCTCACAAGTGATAATCATCAACACCAATATATCCCACCATTCACAATAAACATCTATACGACTCCTCATACCTAAGCACCTAAATTCCACACAGCGTAACATACAATACTTCCATGTCATTTAAACAGCACATTTATTTATAGAAATTCATTATTCTACTGTAATGGCTATTGTTATGGAGGGTACTGTAGTGTAGGGGAGTCATGAGCATCAATAGCAGTGACTACTAATACTTTTTGCCACTATGGTGCACCTGATGCCTGGATTGAATTTGCAGAGACCTAATTTTGGCCATAAATGATTTTTTTAAGACTCCACCTTCAATTTGGACTATTGGGAAATTGGATTGCTGATGTTCGGATTAACAGACTTTCACTGTACTACAATTGACCTCTTTAAAAGTACATTTTCATGAAACATTCACATTTAGTTAGGTTTGTCTGATATGCCATGCAATCTACATGACAAAGCTATGATGAGCAAGAATCCATGCATGCAATACTCACATTTCCGTGGTCGGCCTCTGGTACCTTGTGGCCTCCTGACTGATGATGTAGTGCTGAGGAGGAGCACAATGTCAGTATTGTATTACAGCACACCATAATATATTTTTTTATGTGCGAGGGGGAATGCTGGCCAAAAGCAACTAAGACCATAAAATAAAATGCCCACTAACTTGCCAATCCCCATATATGTGCAAAAGTCAAAGACAAATGACTTGAAGCCTCCTGCTTAGATAAAGTCAAGTCATAGGAAGTTGGAAAATATGGGACACACACAGCAAATGGGCACCTGTCATTGATCTTGAATTGCTCCAAGGAAGGTAAATATGGAGATGAAATAATGTTGCATTTTTATTATTTTTTTTATGTAAGAGGGAGAAGCTGGGCAAGGGCAACAAAAAACAATGAAAACAAAAAAGCCCATGATTATCGCCAGTCCCCTGAAAGAATATAAGTTATAGCTGAAAATCAGGGACAAAATGTCTTAACACGTGCCTATTTGCTATGTGTTCCATATTTTCCAACTTTCTATGACTTGACATTATCTAAGAGGGAGACTTTAAGACATTTGTCCTTATCTTTTGCACATATATGGGGACAGGCAAGTTAGTGGGCTTTTTATTTTATGGTCTTTGTTACTCTTGGCCAGTGTTCCCCCTTAGGGAGGCTTAGCAGCTATGCTAACCTTCCCTGAAGCCCCTCCACCTACTCCCTTTCGTGCAATATCCCAGTAATACATACAAAGCTGTGTACTTGTAGAGAGAAGATAGAAAAGATGCTTGAAGATGTGAAAGAGTTTGAGAAATTGTGGCATGCTAGATATAAGATAAATAATGTAGGGATAACTTTTTTTGCTTATTTGTCTTCTTCAGGTGTTGCCAATCAAGAGGACTGGTTTAACAGTGATCCTGATCCACCTCTAACATTAATATTGACATCAAGTGGCTTACACAAACATTTCTGTGGAGGGAATTTCTTTGGGGCTTTTCTGTGGAGTAAGAGAACCAAGATGGTGATGTGTGCTTTATGGTGGTGACCAACAAGTCAATAGGAATAGTATGTGGTTAATGTATGAGATGGTACCATGTGTCTTGCACAGTATGAAAGATGTAAACATGAAGCTGCTAAGCCACAACACGATGATGATGACTGAAATAGCAACAAGGGCTACTAAACCGAAAATGAGAAGTGACACTAAGGCCCAGACCAACCAGACATTGGACTAGCAAGAACTCCCCAGACTGAACAAGGTGAAGGGTGAAAGAATGTAGATGGTGCAAAAGCCGAGCACAGCATGCCCGATATATGACATGGGAGAGGATGAGACTGTGGAACATGTGGTGATGTTGGGGTGTATGAAGTATGCCAAAGACAGGAATGGTGCTGAGGAAAATGGGGAATGTCAGAGTGGAGAAGACAGGAAGAGAATGGATGGTGTTGCTGCTGGGATTGTGTAGAAAGAAGAATGAAAGAATGATTGAAGCTGTGGAGTTCCTGTAGACAATACAGTATGTAAGAAGTAGGAATTAGTAGTGTAAAATATGGCGATTGTCTTTCATTTGCATCTCTTTCTTTTTCCCTACAGAAATTGCTGATACGAAGACATGATATGGGAACAATTCTGAATCACCTGTACCATGCACTTGCCCACACATCACATCACATCCAAAAGACACACACACACATCTCAACATTTACTATAGTTGAATAATAAAAAAAAAAGAAGCTAATTCCTAGCACCAATTACCCGCCAATGAATTTTCCCACTACGACACTTCAGTACGTACCCTCTGGACCCACCCCTGCTGCCTTGTCCTCCCCTGCCTCGTCCTCCCCGGCCTCGTGCTCCTCTGCTTCTGTTCAAATATTAAAACATTCGAATTATGACACACTAATTCCTGTAATAAAATAATATTAACAGTTATCAAGTATTTTTTCAATCTGAACATGTGATAACAAAAAGATCCACAATCTGAGATGGATGTAAACAAGTAAGGAAACACATAGAAACAATCAAACACAATGTTACCTTGATGATAAAAACTCCACATCACTATCATCATCGTCACTGATACTGATGTCATCATCATCATCTTGGTCTTTAGTGGAACCATTCTTGGCTTGGTTGAGCTGAAGTGCTTCCAAAACCTGAGCCTATAGGGGAAGAATACAGGTAACTCAATGTGTGTGTGTGTGTGTGTGTGTGTGTTAAGGTTTTTTTTTTTGAGGGGTGATGTGTGTGTTTTTTTTTTTTTTTTTTTTTTTAGGGGTAATGTGTGTATTTGTGCATGTGTTTTTATTTTTTTGTATGTTTTAATGTTTTTTTGAGGTTTAATTGAGTTTGGTATGAGTTTCTTGTGTTCGTGTCTTTTCTTATTTTTTTGTGTTTTATAAGGGGCGCTGTGTGAGTGTGAGTGTGTGTGTGTGTGTGTGTGCTTGTTTATGTTTTCTTTTTTTTTTTAATGTTCTTAATGTTTTTTTTTATTTTTAATGCCTGAAAAGCTTAGGAAATATTTTTAAAGACCCTCGTAAATATGGAAAACCTTAAAAAACACCCACAATAAAAACGACCTTTGCAAACCCCTTAAAACATCATCAAAAACATAAAAACATCTTATTAAAACCTCAAATAACATGAAAAACTCTTAAAATCCAATACAAACATGAAAAATATCCTTAAAAACAAGAAAAAAACATCCCTAACCCCCCCCCAAAAATCACCCCTAACCTAATGTAACCTAACCGAACATCAACTACCCTTTGCAGGTAGGACATGCAAAAACATCTAAAAACCATAAAACCACCTTTCAAAACCTTAAGAACTGCCAAAAAAACACCCTTAACCTAACCTAACCTAACAAAATCTAATGTCCCATTACAAGTGTCCCAGTGGTCCAACCTGGTGGTTTTCACAGCAAGCAAAAAACATGAAAAACCTTAAGAAAGAACCTTAAACACCCTAAAAACAACCTTAAAAACCCCTATAAATAACCTTAAAAATACCCCCCCAAAACACTCCTAACTTAGCCTGACCTAACGAAACTTAACGTCCCTTTACATGTCTCCCACTGTTACAACTTGGTAGTGTTTAGAGAGAGCAAAAAGCATGAAAGCCTTAAAGAAACAACCTTAAACACCCTTAAAAGCCCTAAAAACAACCTTAAAAAACACCCCTTGAAAATATCCCCTAACCTAACCTAAACCTTAAAAATATCAAAACATGAAAACCACCTTTGCAAACCCCTTAAAACCTCATCAAAAACATGAACACACCTTAATTAAAACTAAAATATCATAAAAACTCTTAAAAACCAATATAAACATGAAAACTCCTAAAAAAAAAAAAGTAAACCCCCAATCAGCCCTAACCTAATGTTAACCATCCTTTACAGATAGTACATGCAAAAACATCTTTTAAAAACCCTAAAACTACCTTCAAAACCTTTAATTAAAACAAGAAGAAAAAAAAAGAAAGAAAGAAAGAAAAAAAAAAAAAAAAAAAAAAAAACCCTAACTTAATGAAATCTAACGTCCCATTACAAGTATCCCAGTGGGCCGAACTGGTGGTATTCACAGCGAGCAAAAAGCATTAAAAAAACTTCAGAAAGAATCTTAAACACCCTTAAAAATACCCCCCCCCCCAAAAACCACCCCCTAACCTAATGAAACGTAACATCCCTTTACAGGTCTCCCAGTGTTATGACTTGACAGTGTTCAGAGCAAGCCAAAAAAAAAAAAAAAAAAAAAAAAAAAAAAAAAAAAAAAAAAAAAAAAAAAAAAAAAAAAAAAAAAAAACTTAAGAAACAATCTTAAACAACCTTAAAAGTACCCCCCATAGATAACCCTAACCTACTTCAACCTAACCTAACGCCCCCCACTATACAAGTCTCCTAATGGTACATGCAAAAACATCTTCAAGAAACATGAAAAATACCTTAAAAAGAAAAAAAAAATCTTTAAGAAAATAAAAACAACCTTAAAAGCACCTTTTTTAATGTTTTTTTTTTAACTTTAATGCTGTTTGAAATTAATATTTTTGTGCTTGCATTTGCATTTTTCTTAATTTTTTTTTTTTTGTGTGTGTTTTTCTTAATGTTTATTTTTGAGGGGCGATGTGTGTGTGTGCATGTGTGTGTGTATTAAAGCTTACTTTTTGTGTGAGTGTGTTTTAATGTTTAATTGTGTTTGGAATTAATTCTTTGAGGGATGACGTGTGTGTGTTTGTGTGTGTTACGCTTTTCTTGTGTGTCTGTTTAAAAAAAAAAAATTTTTTTTGAGGGGTGACGTGTGTGTGTGTGTGTTTGGGTTTTCATTTTTTTTTTTTTTTTTTTTTTTTGGGGGGGGGGGGTATTGTGTGTTTATGTCTGTACGTGTGTGTTGTATTTTTTGTTGTGCTTTTAATGTTTTTTGAAGTTTAATTGTGTTTGGAATAATTTTTTGTTCATGTCTTTTATTCTTTATTTATTTATTTTTGAGGAACGCTGTGTGTGTGTGTGTGTGTGTGTGTGTGTGTGTGTGTGTGCGTGCATGCATATGTGTGTGTGTGTGTGTGTGCGTGCATGCATATGTGTGTGTGTGTGTGTGTGCGTGCGTGCATATGTGTGTGTGTGTGTGTGTGTGTGTGTGTGTGTGTGTGTGTGTGTGTGTGTGTGTGCGCGCTTCTTTATGTTTTTAATGTTTTCAATGTTTTTTATGTTTAATGCCTGAAAAGCTTATGAAAAATATTTTAAAAAACTCCAGTAAACATGGAAAACCTTAAAAAATGTCAAAGACATGAAAACAACCTTTGCAAACCCCTTAAAACATTATCAAAAACATAGAAACAATCTAATAAAACCTCAAATAACATTAAAAACTCTTAAAATCCAATACAAACATGAAAAATATCCTTAAAAACATAGAAAAACATCCTCAAAACCCCCCAAATCACCCCTAACCTAATGTAACCTAATCGAACGTTAACTACCCTTTGCAGGTAGGACATGCAAAAACATCTTCTAAAAACCATAAAACCACCTTCAAAACCCTTAAGAACTGCCAAAAAAACACCCTTAACCTAACCTAACCTAACAAAATCTAATGTCCCATTACAAGTGTCCCAGTGGTCCAACCTGGTGGTTTTCACAGCAAGCAAAAAACATGAAAAACCTCAAGAAAGAACCTTAAACACCCTAAAAACAACCTTAAAACCCCTATAAATAACCTTAAAAATACCCCCCCAAAACACCCCTAACTTAGCCTAACCTAACGAAACTTAACGTCCCTTTACATGTCTTCCACTGTTACAACTTGGTAGTGTTCAGAGAGAGCAAAATGCATAAAAGCTTCAAGAAACAACCTTAAACACCCTAACAACACCCTTAAAAATCCTAAAAATAACCTTAAAAAACACCCCTCAGAAATATCCCTTAACCTAACCTAAACCTTAAAAAACATCAAAACATGAAAACCATCTTTGCAAACCCCTTAAAACCTCATCAAAAACATGAAAACACCTTAATTAAAACTCAAATATCATAAAAAAACTCTTAAAAAACAATATAAACATGAAAAACCCCTTAAAAAAAAAGTGTAAACCCCCCAATCAGCCCTAACCTAATGTTAACCATCCTTTACAGATAGTACATGGAAAAACATCTTTTAAAAACCACCTTCAAAAACCTTTAAAAAAACTGCAAAAAATAATATCCCTAACTTAACGAAATCTAATGTCCCATTACAAGTATCCCAGTAGGCCGAACTGGTGGTATTCACAGCAAGCAAAAAGCATAAAAAACCTTAAAAAAGAATATTAAACACCCTTAAAAATAACCCCCCCCAAACTACCCCTAACCTGATGAAACATAAACATCCCATTACAAGTCTCCCAGTGTTCAGAGAGAGAGAGAGAGAAAAAAAAAAAAAAGCCTTAAGAAACAATCTTAAACATACTAAAAAAAACCCTAGAGACAACATTAAAAATACCCCCCAAAAATAACCCTAACCTACTTCAACCTAATCTAACGCCCCCCACTATACAAGTCTCCTAATGGTACGACATGCAAAAACATCTTCAAGAAACATGAAATTTATCTATAAAAAAAAAATTGAATAAAATTTTTTTTTTTTAAATCTGCATCTGCATTTTTCTTTTTTTGTGTGTGTTTTTCTTAATGTTTGTTTTTGAGGGGCGATGTGTGTGTGTGTGTGTGTGTGTGTTAAAGCTTTCTTTTTTGTGTGAGTGTTTTTTAATGTTTTTTGAAGTTTAATCGTGTTTGGAATGAATTTTTTTTTAGGGATGACGTGTGTGTGTGTTAAGGTTTTTTCTTGTGTTTAAAAAAAAAAAATATTTTGAGGGGCGACGTGTGTGTGTGTGTGTGTTTGGGTTTTCATCTTTTTTGTGTTTTTTTGGGGGGTGTATTGTGTGTTTGTGTCTGTACATGTGTGTTTTAATTTTTGTTTGTGTTTTTAATGTTTTTTGAAGTTTAATTGTGTTTGGAATGATTTTTTTTGTTCATGTCTTTTCTTATTTAATTATTTATTATTTTTTTGAGGAACGCTGTGTGAGTGTGTGTGTTTGTGTGTGTCACCTCGGTCGCCTGCTGGTCACCCAGCCAGCCTTTCCCTATGGAGTAAGCTTAGGAATCATGTAGACCGATCTTTGGGTAGGGCTGAGACCACATCACACACCACACACTGGGACAGTGAGGCCACAACCCCTTGAGTTACATCCCGTACCTACTTGCTGCTGCTGCTGTGTGGGTGAACAGGGACTAGATACACATTAAGAGGCTAGCCCATTTGCCTCGCCGCGCCCGGGACTCGAACCCGGGCCCTCTCGGTTGTGAGCCGAGCATGCTAACCACTACACTACGCAGTGTGTGTGTGTGTGTGTGTGTGTGTGCTTGTTAATGTTTTTAATGTTTTCAATGTTTTTTATGTTTAATACCTGAAAAGCTTATGAAAACTATTTTTAAAAACCCTATTAAACATGGAAAACCTTAAAAAATGTCAAAAACATGAAAACAACCTTTGCAAACCCCTTAAAACATCACCAAAAACATGGAAACAATCTAATAAAACCTCAAATAACATTAAAAACTCTTAAAATCCAATACAAACATGAAAAATACCCTTAAAAACAAAGAAAAACATCCTCAAAACCCCCCAAATCACCCCTAACCTAATGTAACCTAATCGAACGTTAACTACCCTTTGCAGGTAGGACATGCAAAAACATCTTCTAAAAACCATAAAACCACCTTTGAAAACCTTAAGAACTGCCAAAAAAACACCCTTAACCTAACCTAACCTAACAAAATCTAATGTCCCATTACAAGTGTCCCAGTGGTCCAACCTGGTGGTTTTCACAGCAAGCAAAAAACATGAAAATCCTTAATAAAGAACCTTAAACACCCTAAAAACAACCTTAAAAACCCTTATGAATAACCTTAAAAATACCCCCCCAAAACACACCCAACTTAGCCGAACCTAACGAAACTTAACGTCCCTTTACATGTCTCCCACTGTTACAACTTGGTAGTGTTCAGAGAGGGCAAAAAGCATGAAAGCTTCAAGAAACAACCTTAAACACCCTAACAACAACCTTAAAAATCCTAAAAATAACCTTAAAAACACCCTAAAAAATATCCCTTAACCTAACCTAAACCTTAAAAACATCAAAACATGAAAACCACCTTTGCAAACCCCTTAAAACATCATCAGAAACATGAAAACACCTTATTTAAAACTCAATTATCATAAAAAAAATCTTAAAAACCAATATAAACATGAAAAACCCCTTTAAAAAGAAAAAAAATGTAAACCCCCCCCCAATCGGCCCTAACCTAATGTTAACCATCCTTTGCAGGTAGGACATGCAAAAACATCTTTTCAAAACCCTAAAGCCACCTTGAAAAACGTTTAAAACTGCCCAAAAAATTCCCCTAACCTAACGAAATCTAACGTCCCATTACAAATGTATCAGTGGTCCAACCTGGTGATTTTCACAGCAATCAAAAAACATGAAAAACCTCAAAAAACAACATTAAACACCCTAAAAACTCCCTTAAAACCCCTATAAACAACCTTAAAGATACCCCTGAAAACACCCCTACCCAACCTGACAAACTTTAACGTCCCTTTACAGGTCTCTCACCGTTTCAACTTGGTAGCGTTCAGAGAGAGCAAAAAAAACATGAAAGCCTTAAGAAATAACCTTATACACCCTAAAAACACCCTTAAAAATCCTAAAAGCAACCTTAAAAGACACCCTCCCCAAATATCCCCTAACCTAGCCTAAACCTTAAAAAACGTCAAAAACATGAAAACGGCCTTTGCAAACTCCTTAAAACATCATCAAAAACATGAAAACAACTTAATAAAACCTTAAATAACAAGAAAACTCTTAAAATTCTATATAAACATGAAAAAGCTCTTTAAAAACAAAAAAAAAAAACCTTAACTCTCCCATAATCACCCCTAACCTAATGTTAACCATCCATTGTGGGTAGGGCATGCAAAAAACATATTTTAAAAACCCTGAAACCACTTTCAAAAACCTTAAAAACTGCCAAAAAAAAAAACCCTAACCTAACCTGATGAAATCTAACGTCCCATTACAAATGTCCCAGTGGCCCAAACTGGTGTTCACAGTGAACAAGAAGCATAAATAAAAACTTAAGAAGGAACCTTAAACACCCTAAAAACACCCTCAAAACCTTAAAAAAAAATCCACCCAAAACCACCCCCAACCTAATGAAACCTTTACAGGTCTCCCATTGTTACGACTTGGCAGTGTTCAGAGCAAGCAAGCAAGCAAAAGAAAAAAAAAATTAAAGCCTTAGTAAACAACATTAAACACCTTTGAAATACCCTTAAAATCCCTAAAAACGTTTTGGTTGTTCAAATTGCAAAAATTTGAATTAGGAAGCAATTTTTACCATTAAAATTAATATAAGAACATTTAATTCGTTCCAGTTTATTTCAAATAAAAATTATTACACTCAACCCCCAGCTTTTGCAAGAAATTGGTCCTTTAACATTGCTGCAATAGCTAAAAACACTATGGCCATTGTTAAGAAGTAATGGGGGAAAAAAAAAAATGAACCTGGCCCATCTGAATGGCACCTTGTTTTCCCCATAACTCATCAAAATTCATAGATATCATTCACATTTTTAGAGTATAAAGTAATCACAGACATGAAATGCACACACACACACACACACACACACACACACAAAAAAAAAAAAAAAAAAAAAAAAGGCATAACAAAAGATTTATTTACTTCAGTGTGAAACTCCCGAGTCCCAACGAAGATTAAACAGGCCTCCCCCGGGTCCCCCACCTTACTCTCATGCACTAAATACGGGAACAGATAGCGTAGTATTCCCCCCCTCCCCCTCACTCCATCCCTATCCTCTCTCATTCGATACATAGACTGAGTAGACTGCCCCCCCCCACTCCCTCCCTCCTCCAGCCACTCACCTCTCTCTCTCTCTCTCTCTCTCTCTCTCTCTCTCTCTCTCTCTCATCAAGAATATATCCTCACAGCATCATTTCCAACAGGAATTGTTTAAAAAAGTATAAATTATGGCACAAAACTGCAAATTATTGTATTATCGTAGTTTGTGCAAATGACAATGATATATAACAATTCATTCTTCATTGGTTGTTTAAAGTGTTAAATATTTTTATTTATTTATTTATTTTTTATATAGAAGGGAGGCGGCCAAGGGCAACAAAAATAGAACAAAAAAGCCGATCCCTGGAAAGTTCAGATTCATGAGCCAAAAGATTGGGATAAGTGTCTTGATACCTCTCTCATGAAACAGTTCAAGTCATAGGCAGGTGGAAATACAGAAGCGGGGAGAGAGTTCCAGAGTTTACCAGAGAAAGGGATGAAGGACTGAGAATACTGGTTAACTCTTGCATTAGAGAGGTGGACAGAATAGGGGTGAGAGGAAGAAGCAAGTCTTGTGCAGCGAGGCTGTGGGAGCAGGGGAGGTATGCAGTTAGCGAGATCAGGAGAGCAGTTAGCATGAAAATAGCGGTAAAAGAGAGCAAGAGAGGCAACATTGCGGTGATGAGAAAGAGGCTGAAGACAGTCAGTCAGAGAAGAGGAGTTGATAAGACGAAAAGCTTTTGACTCCACCTTGTTCAATAGAGCTGTATGAGTGGAGCCTCCCTAAACATGTGAAGCATACTCCATACATGGGCGGATGAGGCCCCTGTATAGAGTTAGCAGTTGGGGAGGTGAGTAAAAGTGGCTAGAGAGGAGATGTGAAGTATCCAGTTTAGATTACAAGTAAAGCATAGACCTAGAATGTTCAGTGTAAGAGAGGGGGACAGTTGAGTGTCATTGAAGAAGGGATAGTTATTTGGAAGGCTGTGTCGAGTTGATAGGTGGAGGAATTGAGTTTTTGAGGCATTGAACAACACTTAAGTTTGCTTTGCCCCAATCAGAAAATTAAGAGGGATCAGAAGTTAGGCATTCTGAGGCTTCCCTGTGTGAGCTGTGTACTTCCTGAAGGGTTGGTCGTTTATGGAAAGACGTGGAAAAGTGCAAGGTGGTATCATCAGCATAGGAGTGGAAGTTTGGTATAGAAGATCATGGATGAATAATAGGAAGAGAGTGGGTGATAGGACAGACCCTTGAGGAACACCACCGTTAATAGATTTAGGGGAAGAACAGTGACCGTCCACCACAGCAGCAATAGAACGATCAGAAAGGAAACTTGAGATGAAGTTGCAGAGAGGATAGAAGCCGTAGGAGGGCAGTTTGGAAATTAAAGTTTTGTGCCAGACTCTATCAAGAGCCTTTATGTCTAGAGCTACAGCAAAAGTTTCACCAAAATCTCTAAAAGAGGATAACCAAGACTCAGTAGGGAAAGCCAGATCACCAGTAGAGCAGCCTTGACGGAAGCCATAGTGGCGATCAGATAGAAGATTGTGAAGTGATAGATCTTAAAGAATCTTCTTGTTGAGAATAGATTAAAAAACTTTAGATAAGCAGGAGATTAAAGCAATAGGACGGTAGTTTGAAGGATTAGAACAGTCACCCTTTTTAGGAACAGGCTGAATGTAGGCAAACTTCCAGCAAGAAGGAAAGGTAGATGTAGATAGACAGAGTTAAAAGAGTTTGACTAGGCAAGGTGCAAGCACGGAGGCACAGTTTCAGAGAACATTAGGAGGATTTTAATAGGTAGCATGAAGAAGTCAGAGGGGGAGGAGAATGAAGAAATATATCTTCATTAGTAAATAAGTTTGCCCGTGACCAGAGTAGAAGCCCGAATTTCACTATTGAGCATGACAGACACACACACACACACACACACACACACACACACACACACACACACACACACACACTCGCACAAGCACACACACACACACACACTCGCACAAGTACACACACACACACACACACATATATATATATATA
>CM035211.1:3314473-3339687 GCA_020233015.1 Callinectes sapidus | reverse complement strand
CCTCCTCCTCCTCCTCTTCCTCCTCCTCTTCTCCTTCACCTTCTCTCTTTGCAGTCATCGAGCGAACTAGAACAAAAAAAATAATAATAATGTTTAGCGTGCGTGCTCTGTGTCAGCCTTAACGTAAGCAAGGAACGAGGTATACAATGACGCAATTCTCCCAGAGTCACGAGGAATGCTTGGCTGGGAGTCGTCTGGGTGATATTGCCAAGGGAACAAGTGAAAGAAGTGTCATATTTTCTGTAGGCACCTCCTGACTTTTTGTAGGTGTCTCCTGATTTTTTTTCTATGTTGGCTACTGATTTCTTTACGGTGCATCAGATATTTCTTTCTCTCAACTTTCCTTTGCGATAACGGTAACAGGAGTAGCGGTAGTAGTAGTAGGAGTAGTAGTAGTAGGAGTAGTAGTAGTAGTAGTAGTAATAGTAGTAGTAGTAGTAGTAGTAGTAGTAGATCAGAGAGAGAGAGAGAGAGAGAGAGAGAGAGAGATTTTTTCCTCTTCCCCCTCTCCTAAACTCTTGCCTCCTCTCCCCTGCAGCTTATGGAGGAATGGATCAACAGCACCTACTATGACCGCTATGACGAGCCCATGACGGAGCAAAAAATCACCTTCATCTTTTCCATCATCGTGTCCATCTACTGCGTGGGCGGCATGATCGGCGGCGCCCTCACTGGACTCTTCGCTGAGAGGTGTGTGTGTGTGTGTGTGTGTGTGTGTGTGTGTGTGTGTGTGTGTGTATGTAGTCTTAATAATGTTTAACTTCCCCTTGCCTGTTTCTTATTACGTGACTGGAAACAAAACACTGGCATTTCACTTGTTGTTATTATTCACCGTCACCTCCTTCGCCAGACACTGATCCTCTTCTTCCTCTCCCCCCCCCTCCCCCCTGCAGGTTAGGCCGTAAGGGCGGGCTGCTCATCAACAACGCCTTCGCCCTGATCGCCGCCGTGCTGTTCGGGTTCTGCAAGATGGCTGGTTCCTATGAGATGTTGATCGCCGGCCGCTTCGTCATCGGCATCAACAATGGTCTCAACGCTGGCCTGTGTCCCATGTACCTGTCCGAGATCGCCCCCGTCAGTCTCCGCGGCGCTATCGGTACCGCCTACCAGCTGGTGCTCACCATCTCCATCCTGGTGAGTGGACTCCTCCTCAACAACGCTGTTCATGACTTACACAGGATTGAAGATAGACTAAACCACATTGAATTGCAAAGGATAAGAGTAATGGAGTTTAGGCTACTTCTGTGTGTGTGTGTGTGTGTGTGTGTGTGTGTGTGTGTGTGTGTGTGTGTGTGTGTGTGTGTGTTCTAGTAACCACGTGGGGTGTTCTAGTAACCACGTGTGCTCTTTCCCCCAGATTTCTCAGATCATGGGCCTGGAGAACCTGCTTGGCACGGAGAATCTGTGGCCCATCGCCTTGGCCCTCACTGGTGTCCCGGCCATCTTCCAGCTGCTCGCCCTGCCCGTCTGCCCAGAGTCACCCAAGTTCCTGCTCATCACCAAGGACAAACCAATGGACGCCCAGCGAGGTAAGTGTCTCGAGAGTCTCCTTCACCACACCCATTCACATGCATTCCCCATCAGACATGTGGGTATCAATTTCTACGCCCCCTTTTTCCCCCCTACGTGTACTTCCGTCACCCCCTCACCCCATCCCTCACCCCACTGTGGAAAAGAGGACTCAATACCCTACCAGTCAAACTAAGCGTCATCACCAACACCCCTTCCTTCCTTCCTTCCTTCCTTCCTTCCTTCCTTCCTTCCTTCCTTCCTTCCTTCTTTCCGCAGTCCCTTCTGTCCCCTGATGCCCCCTTAGCTAGATGTCATTTTAAGGGTTACCATGTGTCATCTGAACAACACGTAAGGGAACACTCAATCATGTAATCTGAACCTCCCTGTGTGTGTGTGTGTGCGTGCATATGTGTGTGTGTGTGTGTGTGTGTGTGTGTGTGTGTGTGTGTGTGTGTGAGAGAGAGAGAGAGAGAGAGAGAGAGAGAGAGAGAGAGAGAGACTCCCTCACACCACCTCCTTGCGCCCCCCACAGCTCTGACTTGGATTCGCAACACCAATGACGTGCAGACAGAGATGGGCGAGATGCGTAACGAAGCCGAGGCCGCCAAGCTGGTGCCATCCGTGTCCCTGCGTGAGATCACCATGAACCCCACCTTGCGCATCCCGCTCGTCATCTCGGTCATGATGATGGTGGCCCAGCAGCTCTCCGGCATCAACGCTGTGAGTACCGCCTGCCTGCACAGGCCACTATTCAGAAACGCTCTGATCTCTCTCACTACTGTTCTGATGAATGGTTTTCCTGTCAACTCTTTAACATCAATAGCAATGCATGAGATCTTTATTAGCATCTGCGAGAAAAGAATGCTTGAATGCTGATTACCTTATTCTCCCTCAGGTCATCTTCTTCTCCACCGAGATCTACAAGTCTGCCGGCCTGAACACTGACGCCGCCCTGCAGGCCACCATTGCTATGGGTGCCATGAATGTGCTCATGACCTTCGCCTCTCTGGTCATGGTGGAGAAGTTCGGCCGCAAGACCCTCATGTTGGTTGGTCTGGGCGGCATGCTGGTGGACGTTTTCCTGCTCTTCATCTGCCTACTGTACAAGGACTCACACGTGGCTATCGGCTACCTCTCCATCTTCCTGGTCATCTTCTTCGTGGTCATGTTCGCCACCGGTCCAGGCTCCATTCCTTGGTTCTTCGTAACGGAGCTCTTCGCCCAGAACGCCCGCCCTACCGCCTCCTCCATCGCTGTGGCTGTCAACTGGACTGCTGCCTTCATCGTCGGCATCGGGTTCCTGCCGCTCAAAGAGGTAAGGCGTTGTGGGAATTGGCAGTGAACAGTGACCAGTAGAATTCACCACACATTCTTTAAGGGGAGACTTTTCTTTGTAGTTTTAAGTGGAAAGTGATCAAGATATCTTTTTTATAATCTGGTACTTAGGGTTAAACTAAATAAACTTTCACTATACTCTGCCACACTTCACGAGGAACAGTCAACCGCACAAGCAGAGATGCACTACCAACACCACAAACTAAACCTCTCCTCTCTCTTTCTCTCCCTAAACAGCTGATGGGTCCCTTCGTGTTCATCATATTCGTGGTGCTGCTCATCCTGTTCATCCTCTTCACGTGGTTCAAGGTTCCTGAGACCAAAGGCCGCTCCATTGATGAGATCACCTCCATCTTCAAGCAGACAGCATACGGCGACAGCAGAGTCTGAGAGCCCCACGCGACCCTCAGTTGAGTCCCCCCCCGTTCCCCTTTGAAGAAAACTGTGTTGTTGGTTCATTTACTCAGCGCTGCTGTTGGTGTACATAGTGTTGCGGGCTACATAGGTGTCTCTGGGTGCCGGCGCGTGTCATGTTGCATTGGGTGGCCGTGTAGCGCCTCTAGCCGCCCATATACCGCACTGCACCGCCGCGCCTCGCCAGTTTATCACGCTGATGTGTTAAAGACGTAAAGCAAAAGCTGATTTAATTATGTGTGTATCTTTTGGCACTGAGCAACGCAGCGTGTTTGAGAAAGAGATAAGACATTTCTTTTAAGTGTCTTTATTATTATTATTATTATTATTATTATTATTATTATTATTATTATTATCATTATTATTATTATTATTATTATCCGTCACGTACAGTTTAATTGAAAGCGACGAGAACTTTCTTTTCCATTTTATTTTTTTTACACTTTTCTATTATTATCATTTCGTTACATATAGTTCAAATGAAAACATGCAACCTTTCTTTTCTATCTCTTCCATTTTCCGTCAAGTACGGTCAAGATTAAGAGATTCACAAAACAAAAAGGATAAAAAAAATGGAGGCTGGGTCTAAGGGTATCGGCTCGCCCCGCCGCCTCCTTCTGATGCGGGAAATTCCTCTGTGAGCCGCTACCGTGATAGGGAACAGTCGTAGATTTAATTATTTGAGATTCGTACACTATTCTTCCCCAATATGTTCTCTCCATCACGACCGCCTCTTCACTGTGTCTTGTTCCTTCACATTTCCCGAAGATATAAGATCGTTGCTGCCTGCCATTGTAAGCAGCGCAACACATGTCTGTTTGCTAAATGTCGTGCCTGTGGTGTTGGTACTGAGCGCAGACTGAGTGACTGACGCTCGACTTCCGCTGGTCTTCGGTCTGCGGGAGTTAGTTTACCGAGTTACCAAATAAGAGGAAGAGAAGTCAGAGTGAAGCAGGAGTGAGACAGGATTTGTAGACACGTTGCCTCGTTGTGAGCTGGTGAGATAAAGCGAGGATAAGATGATGTTGCTTCCACGTTCAGAGTTGAGAAGCTATTCGGACTCTTTTGGGCACTTCACGTGTGCATTGCCAAAGAGAGAGAGAGAGAGAGAGAGAGAGAGAGAGTGTGTGTGTGTGTGTGTGTGTGTGTGTGTGTGTGAAGCGGGATACAGACGCCTTGCCATGCTCCGAGTTGATGACACGGAGAGACAGACAGATGCGGTACGGTCTCTTTTGGCTACGTGTGTGTGTGTGTGTGTGTGTGTGTGTGTGTGTGTGTAGTAAAATATGTGTGGCGGCGATGAGACCTCGATGTTTTGTATTAATCTGAGACACAAACGTAACGATTAGCCATGACCAGAAATTACTGACAATATCTTGATGTAGAAAGAAGAAAAGTCACTCTGTCTAGGTTTTATATTACGAATCCTTCCTTCCTTCCTTCCTTCCTTCCTTCCTTCCTTCCTTCCTTCCTTCCTTCCTTCCTTCCTTCCTTCTCTTATTCTTTTCCTTCACTATCATCCTTTCATTCTTTAGTGTTTCTCTTCCTTGATTGCTTTCCATCCCTTATTTTTCTTTCTTTCAACCCTCCAGTTTTCCATCTTTCACCATTTTCCTCTTTTTTTTCTTCCTTGCACTATCGTCTCTTCAAGGCGGGAGGAAGAGAGATGTGTGGAGTGTATCGTATCGTGTCGTAGGGTTAGTCTTGTTGCTGGTTCAGATATTTACAATAATCATATCATGTGATCGGTGTCTCTTTAAGTGTTGGTCTTGAAATGGTGTCAGAGGGACTTATGGAGGTCAGTCAGTGGTCGCTGCGGCATTGCATAGTCGCGGTGCCGTGACAGGTGTGGCAATGAAGCTGTCATGCAGGTAGCAGGGGTAGGAGACCGCCACGGAAAGCAAGGTCAGAGAGTAAATAAGAATAAGCAAGTAACCTTCATCTCTTGTACAGATAGTTTGCGTTTTCTCTTTTTTGTTCATGTTATGATCCGTTGTTGTTTTCTTTCTCAGTTTTTCTCTATTAGTTCCGGCTCGCGAGTGTTGCCGGGATGTGTCAGGCCTTATTTATATTTGAGGATACATTCCCGGCAACTCATGGGTCGTAATGCAAGAGGGAGACGAGGAGAAACGAAGCACTTGGTTGGACCGTATTCCCAAACGTTTCGGCGTCATGTCTCGACTTGCTGTAGGTTCGAGTGGAGGTTATAAGGGTTTTCAAGAGTGTTTTCATCACACTAGCAGTAGATTAACAGGGATAATGAATCACCAGCAGGAAATGAGATGAATGGGAACCCAAAGAATGATCTCTGTGGCCTTTGAAAAGTCTTAGTGAGAGAACTAAGCGCTTTAGAATATGAGCCTTCCGGTAAAGCCACACGACATGAGATGAGAGAACGCTTGAGAGTTAGTCATTGTTTCCTCCACCCTTATCTGAAGGGAAGACCAGCCAGCCCACCCTTATCCTTGCACTGAACACGGGAGCACAGAAGTCAGCCATTGTATAAAAGACCAAAGGAAGAATAATCAAATATGTTTTTTATACAGAAGCGATTCGATAGTTATTTTTGTATGTCTCACCAGCCCTCAATATGCGTCCTCGTCCATTGCACTGAAGATATTATAGGAAAGTTTTATTTTCTACGTAGTTGCGGTAGGACGTCCTCAGTGGGTCAATGGACCAAGGAGGCAATGATACTGGCCGAGTGTAGTAGAAGCCTCCATGCCAAAAGACACTCCAACATTACTTGAAATACTCTTAGACGTAACGAATGGCTCTACTAGATGCGAGAGGCTTAGAATGCACTACAGTCCCGGATACGATAAGTCTTGCACCGCGACACACACTTTCAGTTCCATTTCCCCGGTGATCAGTCTCTCCCGTGCTCCTGGTTGCTCTGGTGACCTTGGCATGTATCATCTGTCAACATATGTTAGAATACCGGAGAGCTTAAGACTGAGGGAAGATGCTAAATATAATGAAAGTGAGTGTGACAGGCAAAGGACTTGTGGCGGTGACTGTACACCTGTAACTCTCCATAGACTTGTATGACTGACTTAACGTGTGTCACGTTTCATCAGTTCCTTGGATCTGAACAACCCAAGTTTTAATGGTATCGCTTCACCTAACCATATCAGTTCATGAGTTTATAAGAAATATGTGTTTATTATATGAAATTGTGCACTATTACAATTATTTTTTAATCTTTGTCAAGTTGCTGAATTGGTGAATTGAGTGTAAGGGAGGGAAGAGATGAGAGTGGAGTGAGGTGTCAAGCTTCCACTGTACTAAGGTGACAGATTGTACACTGTATTCTGTATAGTCTTGTGAACGTAACTCAGCTGCGTACACGCCTGCTTCCTGTGTGTGTGTGTGTGTGTGTGTGTGTGTGTGTGTCTGTGTGTGTGTGTGCGCGCTGTTGTTGTTGTTTGGGTGGGTGCGTGCTGTGGGTGAGATTGTCTTGTGATGCCAAATGGGGGTCGAATGTTCCGCAAAGGTGTCTTTTTTTCTTTTCTTTTTTTTCTTATCTTTTTTTTTTATCAAGCCATCATTTGCAGGAGGGATTAAGTGGCCTTGAGGCTTTGCTCTTCAGTTTAGTTTAGCTAGATATTCATTCCTATCTCTCTCTAGTCAAGTGTATTTACCAGTGAGGATGTGCCCCGCCCCTCGTCTCTGCGTCACTGCACCGCGACGCGAGACTCTCAGTGACTGGTTCACTACCACTACTACCGTGTTTGTCATTGCCATCATGTGAAATTCAATGTTGTCATTACTTAAGGAAAAAAAATATGTGTTGTCAAAAAAAATCACTTTATAAGGTAATTTGTAATGTGGTGGACTTTATTGATCTATCGTCTGTATTTTGTTTTTCTCCTGTGGGAAGATGTTTTATAAGATACACTATAAAAGTTACCTTTATGAAGATTGTACTTTATGCATGAGAGAACTGCCGGGACAGAAAGAGTTGTGTGTGTGGCTCATCCATCCCGCCTGCCTGCCAGGCAGCGCTATGTGGCCCGCAGAGCGACACCATCACGCCATGGCCACCACACACATGTATACTATATCAACGTATAAAGTATTGTGTGTGTGTGTTGGTCATGCTTGTGGATCAAGCCTCCGTGCTGAGATTACACTGAGAAAGGTGTGTGTGTGTGTGTGTGTGTGTGTGTGTGTGTGTGTGTGTGTGCGCGCGCGCGCGCGCGTGTGTGTGTACGCGCGGCGCTGAGTGGGAGTGGATCGCAGCCTGCGTGCTGCTGTGGTGGTTGACAGGACCACTGCTGCCCTGTGTCCTCAGCACACCACCGCCGCAGGGGGTGCCCAACGCCGCCACGCCCTCGCTGTGCCCGGTCTGGTATAGAGTTATTGGTTTTCTTTACTGGTTAGTGTTTAAAATAAGACACGTCAGCAGTTATGTTAATGTGGCATTGTTTGTACATAAGACAGATTGTATCATGTTTATAGTATTTTTATTAAAGTTAACACATTATTTTTCTGTTGAGGATCAGAAGTGTAGTGTTGTGGGGGGCGTGGCACCATCTTGGCCGCGCCCCCCGCTAAGTCTGGCTGTGTTCACATATACACTATTTTCATTGCTGTGTATGTAGTCACTTGTTTTGTATAAGCAGAAGACACAGTAAATGCATTATGCCAAGGCAAAGATGATGTATACTGTAGTGTTTCACCATGACCATTACTTCATCCTTTCATTAACTATCATTCACGTTAGTTTTATGGCCTTTTTTTTTTTTTTTTTTTTTTTTTCTTAATGGGCAAAGTTTGAGGTATTTTAGTTTAGTTTATAAAGATGTAGTACATAACTATACATATATATATTTCTAGCTGTCGCCCATCAACATCTTTTATGTAAAGTGATTGGAAGTAAAATAAAGTTAAATGTTATTTCATGTTTTACTTACAATACGTGTGATGGAGGGAACGTTCAGGTGTGGAGAGGTACAGGCATGTCTCGTGATCTCTTACTCACCTGGGGACCTTAAACCTCAAAGCGGTGACAGCCAGGAGCACAGGTAACAAAACACCTGCTGGGTAAGTGGAATGTTCTCATGACGACCTTCTTGGCGACTCTCACCACTCACCCAGACCCGATAAAGAGTCCCCATTCAGTCTCTTTTGTCCAACTCCTGCACACTTACCCAGTCTGAACACAACAGGCTGAGTGTCATATGGTTGTCAGTCTTGCTCCTTGAAACTCTCATGATTTATTTCTCTCTCTTGACTTAACTATATCGAAGTGATTTTCACTGAGTCATTTCGATACGAGAATTTTCAAAGGCCACAGAGATGCCACAGAGATGATTAGCCGATTTCCCAATGTAGAAATGCTAATAGCTCAATAGAAGAGTAAAAAAAAACTTTTAAATCTGTTTGATTTCAATTAGTTGAAGGTGCGATCAAAAAGTGTTTCAGAATAAATCAAAGTCCCTCGTGTCTCCTCAGTATTTTAATTAGTCCTCCGTGGCTTAACATTGGATTAGTTTATCAGGGTTTACAAGGGAAGGCATTGCGTAAGGGAGAGTTGTATTGGGAGGCAGCCAGAGGTGACGCAAACCTTACACAAATCACCTCACCTTGCCTCTTGGTAGACCTATAAAGTGAGGCAACTGTCCATTCTCACCCCTACTTGACATTTCCGACACCCTGTCCTCGTCATTCTTTCTCTCTCTCTCTCTCTCTCTCTCTCTCTCTCTCTCTCTCTCTCTCTCTCTCTCTCTCTCTCTCTCTCTCTCTCTCTCGCTGAGTTTCCATCGCAGATTAGTATATTTGGAGGTATTTGTGTTTTTTTGTTATAGAATAATCACTTAAATCCCTGTCCGCCATTGAGGTTCGGAATTGTTTCGAATCTCACGTGCTCGAGAAAGTGCTTGTTCGAGCGTGATTCTCGAACCTTGACTGGAAGTGCGCGTGCGCGGTAAGTTCCTCACAGCCAATGAAATATTAGAGGAAAACATCAGCCAATCAAATGGCTTTCTATCTGTAGGTGAAGGCTGACTGTCTGCCATGATGCAGTTCTCTATCATTCTCTCGCCGATGTCACGTCTGGTTGTGAAGGCTGTTCAATTACTGATCTTAAAGGTACAGTAGTATATTTCTTCTTTACCGACACAGCATAACATTTTTTTTTTTAATCACATGATGTTATTCAAGTACTATGAAGTGTACAAAGTGTCAAAAGGAGTGCAACTATCGTGAAGAACAACAAAGTGTTTGGCAGTGCACAAAAATTTGGTAAATTTATAGTTTAATACAATATCCCCTATCTCTACCATCACCCCCCCAACCCCTCCAACAAGCTTTGGGGCCTTTGGGGATTCGGGGTTTGGGGGAGGATGCATATATGAGCTGTGCCCGCCCGCCCCCCGTCCCCAACTTAGAGAAAACTCGACAGTCACAGCACATTCCCGGACCTTTTGCAGCGTTATTATTAATTTCTGACAGGTAGTGTACGAATTAGAAATGTTGTAAATAGTAAGAACAACAACCTAACGGTGGGTAAATTCATCTAGTGTTCATTGTACGAGTCTATAGCAGAACCAAAAATTTTCCGGGTGGACACACTAAGAAACGGTGGTGGTGCGGTTACAACGTAAGCCAGTTTAATGTTTAGCTTAGTTTAGAATACTATCCCAGATGAGGGGACAGATTAGATTAATAGCATTCTATGGAATGGGACAGATTAGACTGGTATCTCTGTGGGTAGGGGCGGGACTGAGTGTGTCTAGGGGATTTATGCTTGTATTAAGAATATGGGCCCAAGCCTGATTATCAATAACACGCACAGATATATTAACATGAAACTGACAACTGTGAGGACCAAAAAAGTCTCCCCCCCAAAATTGCCTTCTCGGGTGGACCGTCCCCCCCACCCCTCCCTCCTACGCTACGCCACTGAGAGACAGACAGACAGACGGACGCTTAAAGATTAGACATCAATTAGACAGCTTCTGATCAGCGCTGAAGACAGGCAGTGAGATGAGAGGATAGTTGAAATCCTTTTTCCTCTTTTTCATAATTAACTTTCTAACATTTCTTATGATACTGTAGCCAAGTATTAGTAACCAGGGTAAATTATATAATTACTATGCTATTATTAACAATTATAATCGTGTTAATTGCTTCTGTCCGATGATCTTTTTTTTCCAGTTGTCTCTCCTCTTTCACTAACTCCCCCCTCCTCCCTGCTCCACTTCTCCCTTTTCCTTATACTATGTACTAAAACTTTGTGATAAATAAATCTTTACCACACGTCCGTAATAGATTCAAGCACGTAGCTCACTTATTTAGTCGAAGAGTCAGTAACCTTGACGTAAACGAGAGGAATTTCTCTGAAAGTGTATAGTACGTACATCTGTAATAGCAGTCGGGGGTGTGGCAGAAATTCAATATTTTCCAAGTCCAGCGAGCTGTGCGCCTGGTAAGAGCAAAAACCGAAATTGATTTTTGGTTTTATAATAGGGATTTGTGGGTAACAAGATGCTATGGCATCTATAGAACTATTCCACCAATCAAGAGAGTACACTGGTGACGTGTCATGCTTTCCTCGGTATTTCAGTCGCTGTTTTTTTTTTTTTTTTTTTTTTTTCTCTCTCTCTTTTTTCTTCTTTTTTTCGGGACACGTCAACCTTTCTGGTGTAGGTTCACTGTCATTTATTAGCATGGCAGGCAGAGAAGGACGTGTAAAAGATCTACCAAGAGTCTGCGGCGGTGTGAGGCTGGTGCCTTATTTAACATGGATTTACGCTGACCAGGCCTACTGCTGTCTATGTGTGTGCTGATCCAAACTTGGTGCCTGGCTGGGTGGGCCAGACAGCAAGGACGGTAAAGTGACGTTAGTGTAAAGGTGGAAATCGCTGCCACCACCACTATTCTGCTTCACTTCAGCTTTCTTCACTCCAGAACCTGCTATTGACAGTTATATCTCAACATCTGATAGGCAAGCATAGTCATGTGGCTCCATTTAGTGAAGGGGGGAGGGGTGGTGGGCCTGGCCTGTCATTGCTTGCTTATATTGTCGTCATTGTTGTTGTTGTTGTTGTTATGGTGCAATTTGCAATGTAGATAGGAGTAAGAAAATAGCAGAAATGGAAAAGGAGACGGCGGTAAAATTGTGGTGAGACAATGTTTACTTTAATTTCCCCTTTCAATGCTAGGTTTTCTATAATATCTACTACTGACCGTTAAGAAAGTGGTAAGATTTAGTTTAGTTCTCCTGTCAATACTGCGATTTGCAACAACTAACAAGCAATCTAAGTGGTACATGGAGTATTTTTAAGTATTTATAAGATATGCGCAGGTATGGATAGTGTCGGACTATTCTGATGACTGCATTACTTCTTGGAGATAAAGTCAGCGTTGTAGGTAGTAGTAGTAGTAGTAGTAGTAGTAGTAGTAGTAGTAGTAGTAGTAGTAGTAGTAGTAGAAGTAGTAGTAGTAGTAGTAGTAGTACTGGTAGTAGTAGTACTGGTAGTAGTAGTACTAGTAGTAATAGTAGTAGAGTAGTAGTAGTAGTACTAGTAGTAACAGTAGTAGAGTAGTACTAGATAGTAGAAACAGTAGTAGTAGTAGTAGTAGTAGTAGTAGTAGTAGTAGTAGTAGTAGTAGTAGTAGTAGTAGTAGTAGTAACAGTAGCAGTAGTAGTAGTAGTACTAGTAGTAACAGTAGCAGTAGTAGTAGTACTAGTAGTAACAGTAGTAGTAACAGTAACTAGTAGTAGTAGTAGTAACAGTAACAATAGTAGTAACAGCAGCAGCAGCAGCAGCAGCAGCAGCAGCAGCAGCAGTAGTAGTAGTAGTAGTAGTAGTAGTAGTAGTAGTAGTAGTAGTAGTAGTAGTCGCCATTTTACTACACTGTTCTTACATTGACCACAGTGTCTGGGAGGCTGTTCTACTTGATCACTATTGCAGAATGTGTGTCCTAATGTCCAATCTTGGTCTTTGCTTACTCATCTTTTTGTCATGTCCTGGTGTGACCACTCCAATTTCTTGTACAAATAATCCTTCACACACATTGCCATCATACACACCATTCATTATTTTGTAGATTTCCTCTATGTTCCCTCTTGATCTTCCATATCTCAATGTTGCTACATCTGACTCCCTTCATTTATTTTATTTATTTTATTTATTTTATTATTTTTTTTTTTATGAGAGGTTCTTTAGGTTTGGTAAAAGCCAACTCTCCTCTGTACCACTTCAATTACTTTCACATTCTATCTTGTGTGAGCACCACATCTGATTAATGTACCTACTCAAGGTGTGATAGCATCAGCGCCACTTACAAAATTCTAATAACTTTCTCATCCAGAGTTAGGAAGCTTCTTATGAGCCCAACTGTCTTATTGACCTTAGCATTGTTATTATTATCATTATTATTTTCAGAATTATGTACATTATTGTTGTTGTTGTTGTTGTTGTTGTTGTTGTTGTTAGCATTATTGTTATCATTATTATCATTCCTCCTGTATTGACTAAGATCTTGATCCATAACATACGAGTATTCGAAGTTCTCAACTTTCGAGTTTCCAGTGCTCATTACACCACCTTTCGAGGGATGGAACTTCAAAACCCACTTGTGAGACCAATTCTTTATTTTCTCAAGATTTCATTGCAGTTTCTCACAGGAACTCTTACTCTTATTTTATTTTTCTTTCTTTAAAACACCTTGGTGTCGTCTGCATATAAAACATTTCATTACTAAGCATGGTGTCTGGAACAGGTCATTTATACATAGGACAAACAATAAAAGCCTAAGCATGGATCCCTGTGGCACTCCACTGACAATCTTCCATTCTGGGTTGACAGTTTGACACCGTTGACTCCTACTTGTTACTAACTTCCCTCCAGAAAGTAACTAATCCATCCCCCCCCCCCCACCACCACCACCAAAAAAAAAAAAAGAATAATAATAATAAAATAAATAAATAAATAAATAAAAAATCCATGATTTCTGTGTCGAATGATTTCATACACAGTTATAAGCAATGTCTACTGCACCTACTTTTTATAATATTGCACCTGAAAAGTAAGTAAATTCGCGTTTAGCTAACTTTTAACAATGATGTGGCCATTCTATTACATACACTAAAATAATTATTTCAAACTGAAGTTCACTGGCACCATTTTGTGTGACATTAACATTTGTGTAGTACTGACGATGTGTTCAGAGCTTAATAATCACTCTGATAACTGTGAACAAGATACTATTCTGTGTTTGATGTGAATGAAAAATGACAGAATTAATGTTCAAATTACCTAAAACATCAATAGCTTAAGTGAAACAATGTCATATCTTCATTTACTAGTGTATCATCCATCAGTGAAGCTATTCCCCTAATCTATGCCAAAATATTCAGGCTAACTATTTGAGCTATTGTTGTGTGCTTGATGATGAATGAACGCTTACATAACTGACCAATAGGAGTGAATAATGAAGGCAGTACTGCAATCAAGACTGTCCCAGCTTGGGTAAATAAGGCGGCGGCTCACCAGTCAGTCCCTCGTCAGGCGTCACCCAGTGCTCTGCAGCTGCCATGGCTCTCCTGGGGCCAGTGCTGGTAATGTATAGCCTCACCTCGCACACTAATGATTAAGACCAATACGTGCTTGCCTGTAGCTTGTGAAGGGGCTGATCGGGGTGATGATGCGCTGGAATGTCATGTTATGGTTTTCAGTTAAGTTTATGATGCTTGTTGACTTTTATTTGCTTTCAATCATTAAAAGTTGTCTCCACCTTTGCCTCCACCACGTCCCCGTCACTGGTGGCCTGCAGGTGATGCACAAGGGATCACAAAGGCCATTTGAACTGTAAGAAAAGTCAAATAGCTAGTTCTTACCTTGTTTCACCACGGACCTCCGTGCCTGACGCCCACCTCCCGCCCTGCCCATAACTCCATGTACAGCCTTACCCGGGCACATACTCTCTCTCTCAGGTTTACTGAAGATGTTTCCAAATTTAACCTATTTTTATTGAAAGATGAGCTCTAAGTAGTGAAGGAGCCTCTAATGAAGCTTTTGAATGCTTAGTCTGCTAAACACTTGGGCACAATTTTTTGTTGTGTTCATTTTATTTTTAATGTGTATTTGTACAATGTTGGCTCCAGTAAAAGTGTACAAAAGGTCCACTTTTACCAAATATGGCCATTTGTCTCCAGACTTTTTAGGAAGTACAAAACTTGGTCTCTCTAACCTAACCTGAGCTAATCAAACCTAATTCAATTCTGATTTTGGTATGACTTACTGATTTTCTAAAGACTCAGTATAATAGCTGAATGACAGAAAAAAATCATATGATGTGAAGTACAATGCAAGTATACTACCATAGCTCTAGTGCAGTGTGCTACTGACAAAGATTGCCATTAAATGTTAACCCTGTCTCCAAGTTGAAGTTTACAAATCATAATCAACGAATACTTTCCTCTGAGCACATACTGAGTACATCAGTAAGACTTGTTAAGTTGTTCTTGCGTATTTTCAGTGATGGCCTCAAGAGAGAGTGGGAATTTGAGTGGAGGCGGAGGAGTAGCAGCAACTGCAGCAGCACTAGCAGCAGCAGGCACTAGTCCCCATCAAACACAACAACAGCATAATCCTGCACAAGCACCCATGACTGCAGCAGGGGCAGGTGGGAGTGTAGGCTCCCTTCCAGCTGGAGGATCACAGGCAACAGTGGCTGCAGCAGCAGCTGGTGGAGGAACAGCAGAGGGGGCTGGAAGAGTCAGCAATGTGCAGCGTATCCAGCAGAAGAAGGCACAGGTTCGAGCGTGGCCGAGGGATAAGAAGCTGGAGAAGCTGGCTATCTACTCAGCTTGTAAGGTGAGTGTGACTGATGACTGTCTTGGGACTCATGTTTCTGCCATGAAGGACATCTAAGTTCTTCTCTACAGCATTTCTACTTGTATTCTACTACTGAACACGGCCAGGCTGGTACAGAGGTGAGGCTTGTTAGTACTGCTCCAGCTATTAGTCTGTGGATAGCTGTTATTGGTAGACTGTTAATCTCCCACAGTGATGTTAATCCCATAGAGGTTCCTCTCACTCTCACTCATTCATTACACACATTAAGTTTAAAGATTTTGCTGCTACTTTGGCTTGCACAATCTCTACTGATATTAGTCATAATATTGCAGCACTTTTTATCTCGCATCAGTTTATAGCTCAGCTCACTATGTATTTCATGTTCTCTTCTTAGCCATAAAGCAACAAAGCATAGTGATGTTGAGATTTCAGGCTGTATTTTTATGGTAAGCCGTACCATTGTTATTTCATTCAAATGCATGGTTTGGGGGCCGAGGGATCTCTGAGTAAATGGCTTCAAATCCTGGCCATGATCAGAGGGCTGATTGAGCATCCACTTGGGACAATGGTCCCCAAATGTGTAGGCTTTTATATAGGTTCTACTCAAAATACCTCTGCTAGCCTGTAAAAGCTCACACTATGTAATTTTTTACATTTAGTTTTCTTTACTAGGGAGATGAGAACTGCAAGTGTAATGGGTGGAAAAATCCAACTCCTCCAACCCACCCAGCCCGACCAGACACTCCACAGCCGGCAGCACCCCCCTCACAGCCCTGCCGCAGCTGCTCCCACATGCTGAGTATGTGGCCCTTGGCCCTTGAACACTTAGCTTTCAATCAGTTAATGGCCTGCACAAATAAATGCTTCACTTATATAGGCAACCATTACAATCTTCCTTCCTGTCAGGTAAACATGTCAGCCACCTTGAATCTGCCAGTGATGATGACCTGGACCGCCTGCTGTCCATTGTGGTGGATGTTGAAAACCTCTTCATCTGTGTCCATCGGGAGGAGGACCCTGACACCAAGCAGGTGAGTGTGCGTGTGTGTGTGGCATGGCTACCCAGGCAACTAAAAGTGCTGCAGAGAGAATAGAGGTGAAAGTTATTGAAAGGTATTTACTAAAGAGGGATTTCATTTGCACTAGAAGTCTGTAGGAAATTTATTTGGACTGATAGCTGGTCAAAGGATGAAAAATGTGTACTGTTATATAGTTTTGAGCTTAAGGATTTATTGATAAGAGTCTTGAAGCAACATCCTTGTCCGTGTGGTGTGCAGGTGTACTCGTACCTGTTCCGACGGCTGCGGAAGTGTATTCTTCAAGTGACACCCCCAACAGTGGAAGTGCCTCTGGGAACACCACCCTTTGAGCGACCCTCCATCTTCAAGGGTGTCACCAACTTTGTCTTCCATAAGTTTAACCGCCTGCAGCAAAAGGTAAGTAACATCTTCCATGACAAAAACACAACTTTCATCCTTACCTTTATTTTGTCTGTCAATTTTTGCTTTCCTTAATGTCAGTTCCATGAAAACAGAGAATAAATGTATATTTCTTCAATTGATTCAAGAGTATTGGAATTCCATGGTGTTTGCAGGACTTTCAAATGATGAGTGACCTTGCCAAGATGTTTCTGCACTGCCTCAACCACTGGCGACTAGAGACACCCTCTGCTCGCCGTGCTCACACTACTCCTGAGGAGAGCTCAGCATACAAAGTCAACTATACCAGGTTAGATATGTTGAAATACATTTATTCTTTATGTACAAACACTGAAAATGAGAAAAATTGTTATTGAATGGGTTCAGATCTTAGTGTGGGCTGGTGATGTATTGGCCAGCATAGTCAGCTCACAATGAGGAGTTCTTCATTCCATGCACTCATTGGAGACAACTTGGGCTTCTCGCATGACTTTGCTCTGTTCACTTAGCAAAGAACACCTGAGAGAGACAGGCCAGAGTTCCTATTGTAATGTAGCAACCCTGCCAACACACCTCAGTCCTTACCTTACTGCTGTGGTGAGGAATGTAGTTTACCTTCCATAACTATCAGGGAAAATTTAATCTCGTTAAAGTTGATGAAGAGATCTATATTCTTTGACTGAATGGTAAGAGTCAAAAGCTTAAGAATGAGAAAATTGAGGTGATATCTCTTATTGATATGATTATTATTTTCTCAGTAGTTTGGCATTAAACAGGAAGCATAGCATTATATAACAGTAATGTTAATCATCAAACTTATTTTCTTCTGAGATATACTGCTGAGATTTTACTTCTACTTAAATGCATACTTAGATGGCACTTCCCTTCTCCAGATGGCTTTGCTTCAGCTATGTGCCCCAGCTGTGCGACTCCCTCCCCCATCACGAGACCACAGCCATTTTTGGCCGCACTTTTCTTCGGGCAGTGTTCCATACCTTACGGAAGCAGCTGCTGGACAAGTTCCGAGCTGAGAAGGACAAGATGCCACCAGAGAAGAAGCTGCTCTTACTGAACCACTTCCCAAGGTGTGTACTGTATTGGTGTGATGTGTGAGGGTAGGAGGATGTATGCTAGTGAAAAATCAGTCTCAGTTTCTGCAGGTTGAAGTAGATGAAGATGAGAATATGTTTCTGTATAATAAATATTGGGTGACAAGTGGTGGACTAAAAGAATGAAAGTTGAAGGCTTAGACTGACTTGAAATACGTCAAGAACATGGCAGTCTTACAGTGCACCCTTTGAGTGAACAAGGCCACCACATTCAGACTTCTGTGCAGGAGGCCTTCTTGATGTCCTTCAGATGATTTACAAGTTGATTAGAAAAAGCAAGATAATGTTATACCATGTGTTTATGATGTTGAAAATAAATTATTGACCTATTTTTTCCTCAGATTCCTTTCAATGTTGGAGGAAGAGGTGTACTCAAACTCCTCCCCCATATGGGATGCCGACTACCGCCCACAGCTGCCGCCTCACCTCCATGCACAGGCCACTGAAAGAGCCTCGGGTACGTCACCTCACCTCCTTATGTTTATTGCATTGTTTTAGATTCCAGTTCATATATTTGAGTCTTGCATCGTAGTTTGATGAGAAGACAGCACTGAACTTTCCTGAGCCTTGTCCTTAGCTCTAGTGATGTGCCTCTTCTGTAGTTGTTTTCCAGCCCTTGCTCTTACTTTTCTTCCTTTCAGCCATTGACAATATTGTAAATTCTTCCTATAACTGTTTGTTTATTTAGAACGGAAAAGACAAACTTTATAATATTAACCAGTGATGTGCCTTTCAAAACTGAACTCAGTCATAGGAGAAAACTCATGCCCATTTTCCCATCACCCAGGAGGAAGTGGACCAGCACGAGGTGAGTTTGAGAGGTTGACAGTTCCACCAGGAGAGGGGCAGTACACCACAGTGAACCTCACACCTGCTGCCACACGCCGGGCTCGCCTGGAGGAGAGGTGGGTCAGTCAGGGCCATGCATGGTAGTGTTCTATAACTTTGGTGCTTTATATCCCTATTCTTATTTTGAAGAGCTCTATCCATACTTGTTCTACCTTGGCCTGTCAAGGTATATGGTATATGTGAAGTTCATCTATGTAAACTACTTCATTCCGATCCCTCTTAATGAGTCCTTCCAAAAATTATCTGCCAACCCTATGTCTGTGTTACTTTGATTATACATACTCATATCCATCTGCTTGAACCAGTCAGTATTGTGCCTCTTCACTGCCCAGGTTTTGTGAGCGTCATTACACTTTTTATCCTTGTGTTCAGTCAGAAATTCATGTGAAAAATTTGGAGTGATTGGAACTTAAGTTTAAGATTCTGTAGGTGTTTTCTCCACAATGTATTGTCTACCTGCAGCCGAGGAGAAAAGCGCGAAGGGGACGATGTTTGTGAGAACAGCAATAACAGTAGCAGCAGCAGCAGCAGCAGTAGCACCACCACCACCAGCAACAACAGTAGCAGCAGTAAGAGGATGAAGCTGGAATCTGAAGATCTTGGAGAGGATATGGTAGCAGAAGTTGTGGCTACTATTACTGATCCCAGGAAGATGGTTGGGCCAGAGGTGCTCTTCTCAGAGAATGCAGCAAGGGATGAGGCAGCTAAGGTAAGTTGTTGCCAATCATATATGATGCACCATTATTTTAAGTAGCAGTTTTCTTCCATCTCTGTACACAAGTTACAATTATGCTTCCTATGCTGTACCTTACTAGTAATGGTCTTTAATTTTAGCTGGAAGAGCGAAAGGGTAACATAGAGTTCCACGTAATTGGGAACTCCCTGACCCAGAAGGTATCCAAGCAGACCATGTTGTGGCTGATTGGTCTGCAGAATGTGTTCTCCCACCAGCTGCCCAGAATGCCCAAGGACTACATCACACGTCTTGTCTTTGACCCGTAAGTTCATTTTCTTCACTTGCTGGAGAAACTAAAGCTTGGTAATAAACCTCATGACTCGGTGTTAATATCATTTGAAGAGAAAGGAATTGCTAATAAGTTTAATAAGTATGGAATCATTAATCTTAATTTACCTTACAATAAAAAATTTTAATGACATCTTCCCTCTCCTCTTGCACCATCAGGAAGCACCGCACTCTGGCCCTCATCAAGGATAACCGTCCCATTGGAGGGATCTGCTTCCGGATGTTTGCTACACAGGGCTTCACTGAGATAGTATTCTGTGCCGTCACCTCTAATGAGCAAGTGAAAGGTTACGGCACACACATGATGAACCACCTCAAGGATTACCATGTTAAAAACAATGTCCTCCACTTCCTCACATTTGCAGATGAGTTTGCTATTGGTTAGTGTCTGCATAGAGCTCCAAAAGAATAATATCTTGTTGCTTTTGGGATACCATTTTTATCCTTATTGTTTGCTCATTATTTATTTTCATTGGTCTTATTACCTGATATAAGTTGCATTATATTCCTCTCTTTTATATATAGTACATTTCTTTTCCTTGCAAGGGATGCCTTGTTTTGTGTGTGAGTCCCTCTCATTAGGAGTCATAACTCATAAGGAGAGCAATTCAGAT
The DNA here is from genome assembly GCA_020233015.1 of Callinectes sapidus. NCBI lineage: Eukaryota > Metazoa > Arthropoda > Malacostraca > Decapoda > Portunidae > Callinectes > Callinectes sapidus. Next base: position 3,319,599 of record CM035211.1, on the reverse strand, counting down.
CACTGGTATGGAATAGTAAGCCTCACCTGGAACAACACACTGGCAGCTCCACACTTTCCAGATTGTCAAACTTCTTGTCTTTATACTCATTATTTTTATTGTAAAGTGAAATACATATTATCTTCCTGCAAGTTCATTCTAAGGAAGTTTTCAGTATGACTTTTCATTTATAAGTTGCCATTTAACAAAGATGCAGTATCACTAAATTTATTAATGTCCAGGATACTTCAAGAAGCAAGGATTCAGCAAGGACATACAGCTGGCCCGCTCAGTGTACCAGGGATACATTAAAGACTATGAAGGTGCCACACTCATGGGCTGTGAACTCAACCCCAACATTGTCTACACAGAGTTCACAGCTGTCATCAGGAGGCAGAAAGAAGTGAGTAGTCAACCTTGCCATCATCAACATGTGTATTCTGCTGATTCAGCTTCTCAAGTAGTGTCAGATCACTACTAACATGCAATAATGTAATGTGGGAGGTCAGTTTGATTCAAAAGTTTAATAGCCTAACAAGGGATGGACTGCATCAATGCAATAGTTAGATAATATTAAAATTGGGGGGTGAATTTACTGCTGCCATTGATGCTAGTTTAATGGGAAGTGCTAGCTAATTATGCTGTTGCTGCCATTATACACAGCAATAGGAGTTTGGTGAGGAGTAAGGCATTTGTGTAAACAATGGTTGTACATGTTTTGTTTCATGACTTTTACTGTTCTGTGTGAGTTCTTTTCATTACCTTTGTGGCTTATGAACTTATGCATTTATTACTCTCAGTAAAAATTCAAGTAATAAGTATCAAGTTTATTTTCAATAGCTGAACACATCATCTCTTGAGATATTGCCATTCCCATCATCTGTTTACTCACCAACAGATAATAAAAAAACTCATTGAGAGGAAGCAGAGCGAGATCCGGAAGGTGCACCCAGGACTGACGTGCTTCAGGGAAGGCGTGCGAGAGATTCCAGTAGAGAGCATACCAGGGATCCGGGAGGCTGGATGGAAAGGACCCCCTGCATCAAAGCCTGTGCGCTCCCCAAGCCAGGAACACCAGGAGGCTGAGTACCTAACCAGCATGCTGAAGACACTCTTGTGCAATGTTAGTCCTCTTGCCACTCATTAACTTGTTTGTCATTGCATCCGTGCCTCTCAAGATAGTTATAGTGAAGTTTCCCCTAGTCTGAGCTCCTGGGCTCAAACCATACACCTCATATCAAAGTCCATCAAAGTTTTCTCCATCAGCCATACGACTACTCTACCACCCTAATCCTAATTGAGTGTTCCAATAACTGGATTCAGCACAGTTAGACAAGGATAGAATGTAGATGAAAGGGAACAAACAAATATAATGTAATATAAAAGATGACACGATATGATGATAGTGAAATTGTTTTTATACAGTAGTCCCCTTGGAGATCCAGCTGTCCACTGATGTACCACTGATTGCTTTTAAACTCTACATCATTCCCATGCCTTGATAACCAGCCTCCACCTCCCCTGTAGCTGTAAACAGTCACCTTATGATCTTGACAATATTAGAAAGCAGCATTGTGGTATATAACAAAATCATCTTTGTTATCCTTGATAGGTCAAATATTCATCATTTTTTTAAGCAATGAATAGTTAGCTTGTTAGACAGAAAGATGAGGGTAGGACAGATTAAACAAAGCAGCATAATGCACTCGGTATAAACAGGATTTACTACCGCAAGTACTAACCTTCACAGGTGAAAAAGTCTAGTTACTATCAATGCTTTTAGTTCTGAAATTATCATGTTTATGAAGTTTTTATTTGTATCACCATATACTAATGGAATTGGTGGCAGGCCAGAGCTCTCAACTCATTTGTTTGCTTTGATTTTTTTTCATCTAAACAATGTGGGCTATTTATGGGAATTTATGGGCTAAAGGAAACCACCTAATGGAGAACTCCTATCTGAAAGCTCACCTATTTGGAAACCATTACATGGAGTGGATGCCCAGTCTTCACTCAGACCGTGGCCAGGATTTGAACCCATGCGCTCGGGGATCCCAAGGCACCCAAAGCGCAAATGGTTCCACTGTTCCACTGTCAGTATTGCTCATTGGGAGAGAGAAATTTGGAGACAGCTTTGAAGTTGTGGATGTTATAGTTAGTGCTCAGCTCAATGAGTGATCTCTTCACAGTTAATGATTGGTTTTCAGTGCTTTCACAATATTTGAGGAGACCTATTTTTTTTGACATGATAATTTCAACAAATTAGGTTTTGTTAACCCTTTCAGCACCAAAGGACACACCATACATCCACAATTATTTCACTGTTCAGTGTTATGGGATGTACCATACATTCACAATGATATATGATCAAATAAACATTCACCATAAATGATGAAATGGGATCTCGTGCTTTTCATGTGGTGGACTCACGCACATGGACTCACTGAGTTGCCCATAACCTTCCACGTGCTTCTAGTGAGCAGTGAGAGCCACAGAACAAAGCTAGTTGAGGCACGTGGGTGAAAGTCGGGCTTCCAGAATGTGTATTTGTTCAAAGGTTTGTGAGTCTTTCCAGGGGCCTCTGAGAAAACTTTTATATAACAAAGCATAGTTAAAGTGCTAGGCACTTTTTGTGTACTGCAGCATGAAAAGTTTCATTTTAGGCTACATCCAACACCAGTATACTTTATCAATGTGTTTTTATACTTTTGATGACCATTTAACAAAATTCAAGCTTTTAGTTAAACAGCAAGACTGAATGAGCAACATTTCCTAAAAATAAGGAAGCAACATCTATGTAAAAAAAATATTTACCATCTGAAAATTATGGTGCACCAGACTGTTGGCACTCGGTGAGATTAGCAAAAAATGCATTGCTGCTGAAAGGGTTAATTTCCATTTAGTAATCAAAGGAAGATTTCACAGTTTTTGACATAAATTGATTTCTTTGAGGGTTGTGCATTATGTATCATGTTTCCCAACCTGACATGTACTAGGAAGTGGTGTTAATGATGTGCTCTGTTTTGTAGTCAGAAGTACATATCACTAATACAGGTACTCCTTGATACACATACGATTAGGTATGTTTCTGAAAATGCAATTGTTGAGCAAATGATCACTTAACAAACTTAAGATTTAACACAAAAGTAGGAATGCATTCCAAGACCTTTATATATATATATGCCCCTTAAACACCCCACCAAAGTACATATTTGTATATCATATTTCAATAGAATGATTGCCTAAAGAAATAGAACATGTTATACAAACAAGATAAACAAAAAAACAAATTTTGTAATTATTCTCACTAGTGAAGTTCATATGTTTCCCCCGAGACTGGAAGACCCCTCTGATACTAAGAGGCATTGTGACTGTTTATCATTTCATTTTCTTTTTTGTTATGTACCATTATTATTACTATTATTATTTACATTACATTTATGTCTTTGTATCCATGATCACTGGTGGCCCAGCTTTATTCAGTCAGTCACAGTCTTCCTGCCTTGCTAGACAGTCACATTTAGACTCTTAGGTATCTGTCACGTCATGAGGCTGTGGTTGTTTGTTCACAGTTAATGAGGACACATGTTGTTCTAAAGGATAGTCCAAGGGTTGGAATAACAGCAAACACTATGAAATGGCTTCAGTTTAACAAGAAAGTCTTGCTGTACAGAGCTTGACTGTCAGCAAAGAGGCTGGCCAGTGACTGACTAATGCCATGATTGATCCCACACACTCATACAAAATAATGGAGAAAAACATAATGACTAAAATATAAATGACAAAAGTATAATAATAATAATGGTAATGATAGTAATAACAAGAAAAGATCAGCTCACAATATATACATGGATACATACTGACATGTCCAAACAAATACAGCTATACTAGCCTGCGGAGTGAGTGAGTGCACATTCTGGCGATAATAAAAACAAAGCATAATCTTAGCAGGCAAGAGAGTAAAGACGAAAGATGGTAAGAGTGAAATATTGTTTAACAGCGAGTCGTATAGTGGGGAGTACCTGTATATGAGAGTGCATCATAATGGTCTGTACATAATTCCAAGAACACTGCTTCATTGTGTATGGCATACATTCATATTATTATCATGAGGTTATACATGAAATACACAAAGAATTATATGTACATATGTTAATTTATGAGGTAGATTTATCTGCTTGTAAATGTTGCTTGTTGACAGTATGAGGTAAAATTATTTCTCTCTGCTAACATTATTGATTTCATTGCTGCTATAGCTACCTTGTTTAATGTTGTTGAATAAGATTTCTGGGTGATGAGTAAAAATCAATATCAAGATTTAGCCAAATTGTAGCATCACTTGCCATGTAGCCATTGCTGTCCAGCTGCTCTGCTACATTACTATATAACTTTAGACTTCTCTTTGGTGTTTTGAACAGACAGCCAGCTGAAAGGTTGCCTTGGTTAACAAATCTTGCCCTAATCTTTCTAACTTGTGATAATTTAAAAGGCATTTATTTTAAAGATGTATAAAAGCATACTTAAAAGAAAGATTATTCCATAATCTTAGTAGTTAATATGGTTTTATTCTGACTGACTACACAAACTCTCCCCTTCCACATAGTGGAATTTCAAATTTCTTGGCCCCCTCAGTCAACTTAGTTATGTGTTTTTTCCTGTGATTGTGATGAACTTTCTGCTTTATATACAGATTATATTTGAAAGTTAGAGATCAATGGACAGTATACAGAATATCATTCTTAATTAGTATAGGAACAGCATCAACAAACCAGTGAGTGAATTAAATATGGTTGAATGGTAACATTTTAATTTATCCTAGTATGTCCATTAGTTACGTATAAGTGCTTAGTTTGTCACTTTGGAAAAAATTGTCAAATAGCATTTTGTAGAAAATTAGGAAAACATTTCAAGAACATACTTTTAAAATATATTTTTCTCCAAATATTCAGGAACCGTTTTCATACTCATGAAATAAAAACATTGGAGATGGATAATTTTAGGATAGATGAGATACAGCTGACCCTCTCAACTGATTAACTATTCAATCTTTTAGGAATCTGTTATGACGATTCGTTATAATTTTAAAATTGTACCAATTTGGAATAGATGTAAATTATTCTTTGGTGTGTGTCCTCCCTGCAGGTCAA
>CM035211.1:3283478-3314373 GCA_020233015.1 Callinectes sapidus | reverse complement strand
ATATATATATATATATATATATATCAAAGGAGAAAAAATGGAACACTGAAGATAGAAAAAGTTAGATTAGAGGGGAAAACAATGAAATACAAAGATGAAGAGAAGTCAAGACTCACCCTTGAGATATCCTGCTCTGAATCTCCTTCTCTCGGTTAAGTAAGGTCCTGCGCTGAATGTCACACTCCAGCACACTCTCCAGGGCCGTGGTGTCATCTCCTGTCACCTCTTGCTCCACGTACAGAATGGAGATGTGACTCGGGATGCGGAGGCTCCGGCTAGGTAGATAAAGGAGACAATGTCACAACACAATCACCATGAACATCTATAATCTACACAATATTTACTAGATCAATCAATTTATTCTCCATTTATAAGCACAGAGTGGAGAGGAAGGGATACAGATTTACTCTAAAAATATTTTTAAAATTTACCTATCCTTAAACTCATAAGCCATCCAATCCCCAAGACTACAATCTTTACTTTGACCACTTATACCACAAACTGGACTACATTACAACTAAGTCTGTACAAATTTCTCCATAGGCATAAGAGATGAAGTGTTATGCATACATTCACCTTCTAACGCCTGTGAATTTACCACAATGCTGGACATCCACCACTCACCTTGCCATCATTCTCAGCAATGTTGTTTTCCCGAGACCATTTCTCCCTACTAAGGCATATCTTCTACCAAAGGCCAGAGATATAGTTGCATTCTGAATGAGAACTCTGAAAAGTTATAAGGCATGGCAGTATCTTACCATATAACACGGGGTGAAATATGTCAACTTCACGTGATGAGGCAGTCTAGTACTCTGAGGTAGTGGTAATTGATTTACTGAAGTATTCCAGGATTTACAGTAGAGCCCCAATTAGCACAAGAAATTGGTGGATAAAAACATTCACGCTAAATAGATTCGCTTTAATTGAACAAAGTAACCAATAGGAAAAAAATAATTTGGTGCAGTGGGTCCGACACTCGTATTTAAAAAAAAAATACATAAGGGCTGCAGTAATAAGGAACACAATGCACACAACACTGGCCCACGTGACTCCACAGTGGTGAGGTACAAACGCACTCGATTTTCACCCATAAGGGCTGCTGGAATAAGGAACACAATACATAACACTGGCCCACATGACGCCACTAGTGGTAAGGGATGAACGCACTTGATTTTCACCCATAAGGGTTGCAGTAATAAGGAACACAATACACGACAGCGGTTTGCGGTGTACGCCACAGTGGTGAGGGACGATCACACTCACTTTCCACTGGTATGGACTGCCGGAATAAGGAACACAACCCACAGTACTGGTCCACTGGTTTAGGCCACACTGATGAGGGTCCAAGGGACGAATGCACTCTTTTCAACCATAAAGACTGCTGGGATATGGAACACAACCCAGCGTATGCCACAGTGGTGTGGGTCGAATGCACTCACCTTCCACCCCTATGGACTGTCGGGATAAGGGTAAAATCTGCCTCAGTACGGTGGATAGCCGAGTGTGGTGAAAGGGTGGGACCGTGTGGCAGGCGTGTCGTGTTGTGGGTGGCAGGGGCAGGCGGCGCACCAAAAGTTGATGCACACTGGGTACCACGCATCATAGCCGCTTGGCGCAATTTTCAAAATTCGATAGTGGTGGCAGCTCATTCTAACCGGAGCTTTTGTGCTGATTAATTTTTTTGATGGTAGATGGTAGCTCGTGCTAATTGTATTTATGCTAACTGGTCTCACGCTGAATGGGGCTCTATTGTACTTTCCATGAGATATCTCTGGTGTAACTCTCCATTTGTTTGTTCAAATCAATCAAAACACACTGAAGTACATATTGGAACAATAAGCAATAGGATATAAATATGCATGACACTGTAATGAGTAGAAATATTGAGTTACCTGTCACCATAGGCCACATCAAAGCTTTCTATCCTGATGTCCTTTGTGTTGCAGATTCCTTTTGCATCCAAGGCTCTGTCCTTCTTACTGACAATCTGCAACACCACAAAATACGTTATCCTGAATCAACAAAACGAAAAAACACACATGGAAACAAGGTAAATTTCTATTATTTCTAGATAATATGGGAATAAGTTACAAGCTATACATGTGTAAAAACTTACGAACACACACATTTACAAAGTAAATGAACAACATAAGATCAAAAGTTTAGCTTGTTGTTTTCATTCCAATAATGACTCCCACACCATGCACACCCACCTGGGAGGCCGTGGCCATTTCCAGAATGATGGGTGGCTGCGATTCCTTCTTGTCTGTGTTGATGCGCTTCTCCTTCTTTTCTTTGAGCTTTGCCTCTGCTTTATCCAGTTTTCTCTGGTCAACTTTCTGCAATAATAATTAAAATATTACTTTGATTATATCTATAGCTGTCACCAGTATTTTGCATGTTACCACAATCAATCTTCATTCCAATCATCTCATCACCACTGTTGATACCATCACCCATCTCTTCCTCCTCCTCCATCACTGTCATTCCTCCAATCCTCTCTATAGTCATTCTTCTGTTACTTCTCCTGGTCTTCCTCCTTCAGCTGCTGCTCTTTATCACTATCACTCTCATCATTCCTTACCAGTGCGTCATCTCTCTCCCTAGTCCAGACAGACTTGATTTCATGCTCATCCAGCTCCATGTTGGCTGCCATCTGGGCCAACTGCACCGGAGCCTCCAGAGTCTTGTGTTCCAGAGCACCATTGGCCGTCGTCAGCTGGTCCATCACCTCCCCACACAGCCTCCTGCTCCAACATGGCCAGGATCAGGTATGGAGGAGAACAATGCAGTTTGGGAGGTGATAGAGATGACAGTGAAGGAGTGTTTGGTTGGTAAATGGCAATGGTGTTGATGTTGGAATTAAGTGAGAAATGGTGTGGGTGAAATAAGACAATATCTTAATCCTGTACTACTGCACATGTTCTATGACCATCACTAACAGTTAATGTAAGCAGTGGACACAATGAAAATGAGCCAACAAAACATTGAATAGAAGGAGAAAAAGAGCAACTTTTTGTTTTAGTAGACATAAAGAAAAATTATAATAAGCATAGAGAGGACCACTTTTTTAAACAAACCCATTTCTTCTTATAACAAAATGACAATTCAAATACTGTTGAGCAATTATATAATATTGACCTACGTAAACTTCCAACTAATAGCAAATCAGAAATATATCCAGTGGTGTAGCTAGTGTTTGTACCAGCCAGGGCAGCCCGTGGCCTTGACATCTGCCATACCTAAAACCACTTAGCACTACAAAAGAGCTCACTACACTGGGGTTAAACCCTTCCTGATAAACTCCCAATAAACTCCCTACCTGATTTCATATTTCCATCTTCCTATGGCTTGACTTCATTTAAGAAGATTTCAAGATATTTATCCCTATTTTGGGGGGGCAGATCTCTGAGGGAACTGGCAACTAAAGCCTTTTGTTTTTATTCTATATTGCTCTTGGCCAGCTTTCCTTTCTTACAGAAAAAATATCCTTGTCCTTGTCTAATATAGAGGTGTTTCAAAGAATTTTGGATAAATTTTCATTTTTACACCAGTTTCTCAAATTTGGACGAAACAATTTTTCCCTGGTAAATTTCAGTGTGTTTTGAATTAATCTACTTGTTGTTTTCCTTGAAAATCAATAGTTTTTTGGGGGCCCCCAACCCCAAAACTAATGATTTGTGGCAAAAACAACAGGCAGATTAGTTCAAAATGACCGAAATCTACCAGGGAAAGATAGTTTCATCCTCGCCAATGAGAGACACAACAAACACCAATGACAATCGCCAACGGAGCAAGTCTGTCTGTCCCCCCAAAATTGCTAAAACATTAGGATTCCATAATCTGCAAACTAGAGTAGTTCATCATGCCATACAACTATTCAAAATATAGTAAATAACCTCACATTTACCCTGAAACTACTGTTTGTGGCCAGCAGCACTCTAAGCTAAAACATTACATGAACTAAACATAACGTGGTGGAGGTCAAGTCTAGCCCAGGGGTGCTCTAAATTAACTTTGAAGGCTCTGACTGAACCTTGCAAGCTCTAACTGAACCTTACAGGCTCTAACTGAACTATGCAGGTTCTAACTGAACTTTGCGGGCTCTAACTGAACCCTGAGGGCTCTAAGTATTAGCCAAAAGTCGTTATCTTATTGGAAATCAGCATGTAATGCACAAAACACCTCCTGTAGCTAGAAATCTTCCAAGACTGATCTAAATATTTCAAACAAAGCCTTCAAGATGCTGTAGAATTAATTATGAATTCTTTTTATTGGCCCGTGACAAACCAAAGATCACCATGACTAATTTCGGCGCCTGCACACACGCATACTAACATTCAGTTACCCCTGAGACACCACATGTGGCGATGTTACCGGGTGGCTAGTCGCGTCACACCCGCATCCCACAAATTCGGTAATCTTCAAAAATTGCTAGTGCCATTGTAAATTATTTGTGGGGGTTATATACATGGTTCAAAATACTCAATATGGAAACCTCTAACAGATAGGAAGGGTAAGAAAAGCTTTCTTGAGACTGGTGTAAAAGTTAAAAAAATACCAAATTTTGGCCACATACCTGCTTCTGAGTCGCAAAGATACATTACCATAGTTTGTATTGCTACGAAGACCAAGGTGGTACATCAACTAACAGAGTCTGTCACCAACACCTACTTAGCCTTGGTATGTGTTCTAAATACCCTCACAGGTATCTAATGACAAATACTAAAGGTAAATTACTCAAGTAAATAAAAGCCCCACCCATGCCAGACCATCTCCTGCATCCCCCCATTAGCTATGGCACTGGAACATCTGCAGAGACATCTTGCCTTTTGCTCCCTGTGACCATGCCCGCAATCCCCAAAAATAATAATGAATAATAAATAGCAGCTTAAAAAGTTGATGACCATAATAATAATTATGAAAATACATTGGTGGCATTACCAAAGGAAATAAACAAAAATAAGCACACAGTTAGACATACAGGTAGTACATGAAAATACAGCACTAAAACACGTACACGTACACGCACACCATACAGCATGACATAAGTAGTGGCCAGCTCACCTGATCTCTCCATCCTTCTCGAGCCCCACGGCATCCACCAGCAGCCCACCGATGGCTTCGTACACATCCTCGCTGCTTTCAAAGTCCTCTGTGCTTGCAAGAACACCTGGAAACATTAGTACTGGCTGTTAACTCACCTGTTCTGAAAGACATGTCACTTCACGGCAGCAATGACAATCTATACTTACTTACAGATTTTAGAAGCAAACAGTAAGATCTTGCAATAAATCGTGAAGGATGACAGGCCAGGGAAGGAATTCAACACAGAAATACAGACATGGGTTGGGTGGGGAGAGGAAGGCAAGGTAAGGGGCTGAAAAAGTACTCGTGTGGGTGTCAAAGTAAATGCAGACACATTACTCTCACTTAACGCCACAGCCACGCCAACCAACAACTTCAGGATTTCCACAATACTTTCAAAAGGTACATACGCGTCTACTTGTGGAATGGCGATCTCTTACCTTCGACATACTGAAAGATTTCCTCGTCTATATCCGGGAACCTGTCCCTCACCATCTGACACGGGACGGCCATCTTCACACTCCAGCCAGGCCCGTCTTCAACCCGGGACTCATGCTCATATGAAGGAGGAGGAGCCTAGGAGGAGGAGAAGGAGAAGGAAAGTGAAGGAGAAAGAGGAGAGGAGAAAGTGGAGGTGAAGGAGGAAAAGGAAAAAAAGGAGTTGCTACTTTATATCGTCCTATTTCATATAGTTTTCCCGCAGTACAGTGTCTCATTAAACCATACGCTTAATCATCTTGTACATTTTGTATCTCGTTCAAAATCATGCTTCCTAAACTACAAATTCGCTCAAAACTCTGCATCTTTATCCTAAAACTAATAAACTATGGCCGAGATTCACTGACGGTATCCTGCAACAACGGGCCCAACTTTTAAAGATAATAATCAGCCAATATCGTCGTTTTTACATAACATCTGCATAATAGTTTGAATAATTTCCGCCCTCCTCTCGCTAATGGGCATTGGTAGAAGCAAGAGGGTTTGTGGGGTAAGAGGGACCGGTGAATAGCGTGTCTATATAATTAGAGTGTCAGCAACACAAGTTTTGCTGCAGAGGGAGCTGGAGCGAGAAAGAATGAACAGGTGGCGTTAGGATCATTCCACTCTCACCACAACCCCCTCCACATTTTATTCTCGCATCCTCCTCCAGAAAATAATTTGATCTCATTCTCGTCTTAACAAGACCTCCAGAACAGAAGGGAATACTGTAAACTTTTGATGATCATTCTTACCATCTTCAACCCTTTAAGCAGTGTTGAAAAATCTATAGGTGATTTTCAATAGTTTAATTACCTTATGTTGCTGTTGCATCTAAACTAGCCAATCCCCTATTTTGTGCTGCCTTTCTTTCTAGTTTTGCTTCTTGCAAATAACCAGTACTTTTTAACTTGGTCTCAGTTAATTTTATTCCACTGCAACTCTTGCAACAGTATACAGCAATCCTTACTACTGACCATGTATTTATTCCTGAGTGATGTCACCCACAGTAAACAGGTCCTTTCCCCAACAAAATATTCCTTGGATTGTGTCAGCAATACACCATCAGACCCTCTCTGGCCTCTACAAATGTTAACACCAATCATGATTAGATGATCTCATATCCCTTCAACCATCAGACCACACAAGGAACTTGAAACAAATATTTTAAGCCAAATTCATTTAATTTGAAATGCCTTGATGGACAGCAGGCAGATCATGGGGCTCTTGGTCACTCATCACACGAAACCCTCACCACTCCTAGTCCAGCTGGAAAGAGAGGATAAATACACATGAATCAAGTATTGCACCAGACAAGAGGATGGGTGGATGCTCACTTGGTGCCAGTTATCTTAACTTCATTTAAATGGATCAAGAATGCTACTATGCACTTATAGAAATCTTGAAGGAACATCCTTGTATGTGGAATGTAAAAAAACAAGGAATACAAGATGGAAAACAACAGATATAAAAGTTTGGAAATAATTCACAGAACCGTTATTCAGTGTGGTAAAGATCCTCCCCATCAAAGTTGGTGGTCACAAATTCAGTGGCTATTATCCATAAAACATGCTATCATATTCCCAGTCCTTCAAAATTGCAATAAATCAAATCTAAAAATACATTATGATAAGTGTCTAAAATGATACTGGGATTCATGAGCCTCAGTTTTGATGAAAGGTCATAAAAATTCGAAATTTCATCCATGGTGTGCCATACACTAGTTGGCAAGATGAGTCAAACATATAAACCCAAGACCAACAGAAAATTTTGTAAAAAAAATGGATCAACTAAAGTACTTTGTGTGTGTGTGTGTGTGTGTGTGGAGAGAGAGAGAGAGAGAGAGAGAGAGAGAGAGAGAGAGAGAGAGAGAGAGAGAGAGAGAGAGAGAGAGAGAGAGAGAGAGAGAGAGAAAATTCAACAGAGTGAGAATAAATCTCAACAGATCCTTATGTCATACAATGAGACAGTGCCAATCTGAACCAGAAATTACAAATGTCTACAAACAGGACATAGGATACCTGAATGAACCTGTCCCTAAAAAAGGTATATAAAGACAAGACATTTATTATTAATCTTAAGTAAACACATACACATACACACACACACACAGCCTCACCTTCTTGAAGCCTATGTCAGCTGCATATTCCCTGAAGCACTGCCGGCAGATCATGAGACCATACTTCCTGATGAGGCCGTGACGGTTAGAGCAGGCCCGGCTGAAGAGAGAAGGGAGCATTAACTATCACATTGAATACTGACATTACTTGGTCTATATAAATGTTTTACACCAAATAGAAACTGGAGGCACTTCAATATATCAAACTGACAGGGTCAATCCAGTAATTGGAAGACACAACAAAAATGACATATGTTACTACTAGGATTAACAGGAAAATGGTACATCTTAAATTGGGCAACTAGATTTGGTCTGCACTGGAGGCCCAAAACTGGCCCAAAACTTAACCAATTCTATGCCACAGGCTAGTGGTGAAGGAGACTTACCTGCCACACCCTCATCACCTTGCATCAAGCCAAAACAGCCACAGTACCAGTAAAACTACACGATTGGAAAACCCCCCTTTTCTCCATCCCATCCCCCACCATTACCAGCAAGCTTGAGGGACTGTGGGGCTTTGGGCATCTTATAAAGAGACAACAAAGCAGGCAACATAAGGCAAGAAAAATCTCTAAGAACAAAACATCCCACTTTTGGGGAAATCTCTTAAAAAAATACAATCAGGAAAACTAATGACAAATTAAACTAAATTTAACCTAACACAATAAGAAAGGTCTAAACCCGTGGACTTATGACAGAATCTTCCAACAGCAATCTTATTGATGTTTTTGAAGTTCCTGAGATCTTTGGGCTGCAATTCCTTCTACTATGGTTTACCATTGCAAAATGTAATGAACAGAGCTGCAAGGTGAATTAAAGGTCTTCCATCTCAGGAAAGTATAACTCCAATACCCTCCAACAAGTAAGTAGGAAGATGCAGCAGGTGAAGGGCTCACCTGGCAGGCCCTCACAGAAGTTCTAAACTAACACATCAGTCACTTTAACAGGCACCACTACCATACATGATAATTGACTGCTTGACCGAATCTTTTAGTAATAGAAATATTTAAAAAAACAAGAGAAAAAATGGACATAACACGTGCGAATTGTGTGGATTCAATGGGCAGCGGTGCAATCATAGCCGCATACCACCCTAAGGCAACAGTAGCACACACAAGCTAACCATTTCCCCTCACAGCTAAAACTTGCCTCGCCAGCCACCACTGCTCAAGACACAAACCCTGACACACCACACCAACAGACGAGGAAGAGTAAGAGTTGGCCCACCTCCGCGCCACACGTGGAGGGCCCACCGCTCCCTGCACCTCTCCACTCCATTTTGTCAACTTCCCACGTCTAATATCACCGAGGCAAAGGCTTCGTGGTTTAGCGAATAGATGATGAGAGATTCTTACCATCTGCGGGAGCCAGGGCCGTACTTCTTGGGGTGAGAGTTCCAGATTGTGTCGAATCCCATGTTGACGCTGTGAGGGCAGCAGGAGGAAGGGCAAGCCAATGGTTCTCCTCGAAGATCACATTACTAGAATACCTTCCAGCCATACGTTCTTTAACTTTATCATTACAGAAAAATATATTTTAAGTTTTTTTTTCTTTTCTCTCAAGTAGCATGTAAACTTTTTTTTTTTTTTTTCATAAGAATATATAAAACTACAATTGTTATTGATGTACTTTGTTATTCTGCAGGCAATAATTCATTGTTGTTTAATTGATATTTATTGTAATAAAACATACTACAACATATAAATTCATATCTTGTATCGTAAATACCCCAATGTGTACATCTACTGCACAGAACCTAGAAAATTCTATGGAATCGTTAGTTATGCTTTATGTAACAGGGTCATTCTTTTGATGTTACCGATAAAACTGAATATGTGAATTTAAATAAAATATTACCACACAGGAATAGACTACTTTATGTTCAGCATCCTTACCTATCTATCGAAACACGGCAAATAAAAGTGGAAGCAAAACGGCAGTAAATATTACCCTATCTCAGGTGTAGGCGTGGCATGGAGAGGCATTGATGCAGCAACAGCCTTTCTATAGCAGTGGCACAGTGTCATATAAGAGGTGGGGGCGGGGGCGGGGCGGTTGTGGCAGGGCAGCGGCGTCGCCTCCGCGACAAATCCTCGCTGGCCAGTGCCAGGCTCAATATGGCTTCACGGATGCACTTGTGACATTTCCCAAACATAAATTCGCTACAATCCCAGTGAGTACAACATATCTCACTTCACACCATGACACAGCTAGAATAAATAACCCCGTGTTTCGCTGTACAGCCGCAGTAATGGCCTGAAGAGCGGTGGAAGAAGGGAATCACACCCCCTGACATGAACCAATCAGTTAGGAAGGGTGAAGTCTCATATTTAAGGGTGAAGGGTGTACTGCCTGCTTCTCTGTGGTGTTGTTAGTTGTGTCTCGGGGTCATTGGGGTTGTAGTGGGTTGGTTTGTGTGCGTTTTAAAGGAGTAACAGCGACCTGTGGTATTAGGGTCACGGATGTTTAGGGTGGAGAGGACGGGGGTGGTTCCCTCTTGAAAAGGGACTATTAAAATAAGACAAGTCACAATACAAAGTTGGTAAACTCGTGACAGTCCATACAAGGTGCATACATACCCGTACAAAGCTTCCACCTGTATCTGAATTGGTGTAATCATTAAGTGCAGTAACAATTGGATTACAAGCATCCATTACAGTCAACTACCATCCTGTTGGACGATAAATTTCTACTAATTTCCTTGTATAACCTAACTCTGTCAAGTCTCAACCTGTTACTTCATGTCTTGTTGTAAGTACAAAGTCAGGATTTCCCCTCACTTTCCTGTACCACCTGTCGGACTGCACCTGCCCTGGCCCCTGACTGGTCTGATCCACGGTACAGTACAGCGCCACATGTTAGTCTTGGTCTTCCAGGAGGTTGTAGCATGAGCCTGGGAACATGCCTATCCAGGCCCCCCAGTGGACCGAATTCTTGTCGTGTCCCATCTGCTGCCATGAGTTTGACAGTGGACAGCGTGGCCCCATCAGCCTCGGGTGTGGTCACACTGTGTGCCGCGCCTGCCTGGCCAAGCTGCAGCGCAACCAGTGCCCCTATGACCAGGTAACACACACAATCAGAAAGTAGAGTATGTGAAGTGACATTAAACTTTTATATTTGTATTTTGTCATTACAGTGTTTACATATTTTGTTTGTGTTGAGTGCATGCTGTAACATACATACCATGGATCTAACCTTGATTAATTTTATCACTTACTCTGCTTTATTTTACACTGAAAGAACATGATTCCTCATGTGCAGCTTAATTTCATTTATAAAAGTTCATATTATAATTTAATCTTCCTTGTAGTTTCATTGTTTTAAGATTTGTACAAAAACTTTCTGAATTTCTAACTAGTCTCATTGTGTGTGACTCTCCATTCTAGACTGTAATGCGACTGGAACTGGACCAGCTTCCAGTCAATGGTGCACTGCTGTCCCTGGTGGGGGCTGGAAGCACTGTGGAGGAAGGGGACCTGCCCCCTCCTCCACCAGTGCCTGCATCCCATACCACTAACTACCTCATGGCAGTCAAGTGTATCAAGGAATTGGCACTCTTTCTCAAGCCCTTCTCAGGTGCGTAGGTGTGCCGTTTTGTCTTCAGTCCATTCAAACATGGTATTGCATAAGATGGCAGATCTTGATCGATTTTTCATTTTGTTTTTGTTTTATAATGCTTTAAGTTACATTCATTTGTCAAATCCATGAATTTCAAGATGGCTGTATTTTATGTTGATGTCTGGTATTTCATCTATTGTTTCTGCCTGTAACAATCACATACATGACACTACTGTCCCACAGGCTCGGGCACCAATGGCTCCACCTCACTCCTATCCCGGCCAATGCAGAGGAAGCTGGTGACCCTCATCAACTGCCAGCTGGTGGAGGACGAAGGGCGAGCCAGGGCGGTGCGAGCCGCACGCTCCCTGGGTGAAAGGACTGTCACTGAGCTCATCCTCCAGCACCAGAACCACCAGCAGCTCTCAGCCAACCTGTGGGCAGCAGTGCGGGCTAGAGGGTGTCAGTTCCTCGGCCCTGGTAAGCAAACACTGGGTATAATTTGCTTAATTGACTGTGACTGGGGCAGAGGTCAGTTTGGAATTTTTTAACACAAGCTCCATGTCTTTGTATTCAGTTCAAATTATTTGATGAAAGGTCTGGGTTTGGCATTCTTTGGTAACCTTCTCCCATTGGTTAAAGTTTTATTTATTCATATATTCTTTTTTTTATCTCTGTCTATATTGATGCCTATCCAAAGTTTTGCCTGTAAGATTAGGCAACCCAACTGGTATAATTATAATGAAAACTACAGCAATAATCCTGATTTGATGAGAAATTACTTTTGGCAGAAGGGTTACCATAATAAAGGATGATGTGCCAAACTTACCAATTGCTGTGAAAACACTATACCATTTAACAGTCTGTACACTTCTGCATGCACAGTACACATCAGTCCTCTCATACATACACCCCTTTCCCATCTATCCTACTCAGAAATTATTATTTCATTCTCTCAATTCAGAGGAAGTGATTGAAATGCATTATATGTAGATTTTTTCCCAATCACCCATCTCTCCTTGTTCCAACCACAGCCATGCAAGAGGAGGTGCTGAAGTTGGTTCTGCTGGCCCTGGAGGATGGCTCAGCTCTTTCCAGAAAGGTGCTGGTGATGTTTGTTGTGCAGAGGCTGGAGCCACACTTTCCACAGGCTTCCAAGACCAGCATCGGACATGTGGTGCAACTGCTTTACCGAGCCTCCTGCTTCAAGGTATGGCATGCAGGTGCAAGGCAGACCTACCCACCTGAAATGTGAATGCCAGTGCAGAAAGAAACTTCAGTTTGGCTCAAGAATTTTTATGGAAAGTAGAAGTTAGTTTACAAGGAGAATTGTGTTTTGTTGAAAGGTCTTTTTGTTGTGCATAGTTGGATGGTGTAATTAACTCCTAACTAGCAGGTGATACACAAGTGCACAGCTTATGGAAAGAGTAGAGATTTTTCCCTCCTTCAGTCCAATACAGGAGGGTCATACTTGTTTTGAGCAAGAACTGGCAACACTGACAAAGTTGCTGGTTTGGACAAGCCTAGTTTCAGTCAATCACATGGGGGATATGCCGGGTGGCACGTCTCCTCGCCTACCCTATGGTGCCTTTCCTGGTGGTCACGCCACATAAATTCTCTGGAATGGATGGAATATTACTTGGCTTGTCGTGATCTATCTTTACAGTGGTATTTATAGTATGTCTGCCATGTCTGTGTGTGTGTGTGTGTGTGTGTGTGTGTCAGTCATATAATGACAAAAATACTGCCATCTTCCCTTAGTTACAAATAAGAATTAAGGTATAGATAGATCTCAAGATTTAATACATTAGCTCATGAGTGTGTATATCCCAGGTGTCAAAGAGGGAAGGCGATTCATCCCTCATGCAGCTGAAGGAGGAGTTCCGCACTTATGAGGCACTGCGGCGAGAGCATGATGCCCAGATAGTCCAGATAGCCACTGAAGCTGGATTAAGGATTGCCCCAGACCAGTGGTCCTCACTGCTGTATGGAGACACTGCGCACAAGTCACACATGCAATCCATCATTGACAAGTTACAGACCCCACAATCTTTTGGACAGTCAGTGCAGGTAAGAGTTGCAGTGATGCTGTTCGTTGTGGTGCTGCAAGACAGCTAGTTTGGTTTCAAACTGTGAGATCAGTTTGTATCAATAATTTCAATCCTATCATTGAATTACACAACCAGCACTAGATGACCAGTTTCAGATTTGAGGCGCCCCGTGCTGAAGTGAGGTAACCACCACTCGTAAAAACTTGAGAAAACAGAGTTTGAAGTTTCGCGCTTTCGCCGGCCTCTCACCCCAAGCAATTCCCAAGCGGGAGTGAGGTACGTGCGGCGAGGGTTGCATACCTTGTTACAAACTCAAACGCTGTTTTCCTGTTTGCTAGACTTTATGGTCATATTAGTAATATTAAGTTTAACATTCTATTGCGCTACAGTATGCTCTGCCACTTCCTCCGCTGTATAGGCAGATGTGTTTTGTTTATCCAAGTTACACTTTTCTTTAGCCACAGGGAAGTAGAGGGTGAAGCAAACTCTGGTCTCTCATGTCCTTCACCGCCAGCCATGATGCAGTACAAAAACACTTAAAATCCATGCAAAAAATAGAGCAACACAGAGTAAGTGCTGAAGGTGGAATACTGGCTGGCCGGTGATTGGCTGGCAGGCGATGACGCAGCACCTCAGACACGGCCACTGATTGGGCCGCACCCTTCCCCCGGGCGCTTACCTCGGTCCCGCTCGGAGATCACAGTCGCGCGGAAAAATGGCAAAAATCTGCTGGATACTTTAAATAAAAAATATAACCCTTAAGGACATTTCCAAGTCAATTTGAGGTAAACGACATATACCACATGTAACAGCATGAATTTGCCTATACGATGCACGTGAAAACTCGGATTTGATCCGACTGTTGCTTACCTCGCTTCAGCACGGGGCGCCTCATTTACTGTATATGGCAATCTCTATCTGACAGCTGTTTTTTTAAAGGTTCTTGAGGAGATTGGCCATTAGAGTTATATCCAGTTATCATTTTCTTTGTATTCACTGTGCATGCTCAAACAATTTTGTTTTCATTCTTCTTGTCACACATTGTAGCATGTCTTCTCCCATATCACTGACATCATTCCTTCACCTTTATGTGATATATGAGATCTATTAAAGTAAACCCTCAGTACAACAGATGATGATATGGGGACATGGGTTTGTGATTATGTCCCAAGATCTCTTATAACCAAGGATCCATCATATCCAATGAAATACTGGACTGATCTGTTATATTACAGTTTGTCCAGTATTTTTGAACAAATTTTTACACCAAAATATGTATAGACAGTGGGTATAAATATATACAGGTACCTCTTGACTTACGTGAGATGCATTCTTGAAAAGGTCACAGAAAACAAAAACAACATAAATTGAACAATACACACATCCACACACACTCTTATATATATTCAAATAGGAATATACACAATTTATTGGCTTCTTGACAGGGTGAGCTCCTCTCTTCACAAATGTCAAATGTTTACTGAGTGTAGTGGCAACGGCATTGGTGTCATGTTTACAATCATGCACTGTTGTAAACATGACACCGACATTCTCACCAACTCAAGATCATTGCTCTGTATATATTTGACATCCATGGAGAGAGGAGCTCACCCTGTCAAGGAGCTAATAAATTGTGTACATTTCTATTTGAATTTATATGTGTGTGTGTGTGTGTGTGTGTGTACCCTGTTATACGAAATACATTTATACGATATTTCACTTTTACGACATTCATCTTTTACTACCCTAGTTCTATTGTACAATAGGTTGTTTCACTTTTACGATATCCTGAGCGATATCATTTGCTCTGCACGCAGGTACTACAGTGAATACTAATTTTTTTCATGGTTTAGCTACCATCCTTTCATTCTTACAGTTTATCTATGATGAACTAGAAAATCCTACTCCATGAAAAAATTAGCCATATTATTTGATAAATTACAAGGTGCGATTTACATTCATTGAATCCTTTGATTCATGTTTGTTGCAGGAGTTAGTGATAGCTCTGCAGCGCACTGGAGACCCTGGACAGTTGTCATCCCTGCGACCTCAGTTGGAGCTATTGGCATCCCTGGACCCAGCCCCTGATGCACCACCACCAGGATGGAAGCCATGTGCAGCAGCCATGGAGGCAGTGCGGGCAGTGGTGACTGGCCTTGTTCATTTCATCCAACACCATGGCAACCGCAAGCTACCAGATGCCCACCATCCCCACAATGCCAAATATAAGACCAGCATGTGCCGGGATCTCACCCAACGTGGTGGTTGTCCCCGCGGCAACAACTGTACCTTTGCTCATTCAGAAGAGGAGCTAGAAAAGTACCGCAATCGCAGTCGCAAACATGGCAAAGGTTTGGCACCACCCATTGCTGCTCCAGCCCTCAAGACCCCATCACAGCACCTCACTGTTCCTACAGCACCTTTAACACCACATCCTCCAACTGGAGTGGAAGCCAAGAATGGAGAACATCCACCTACTGCTGGCCCTGTGACAAAAGTCACTGCAGTTGATGAATTGCTTCCAGTTGGAGATCTAGCACCACCAGCTGCTCCACTGCCCTTTGAAGCCCATAAGTTTGTACACCTGCCTACTCACACACAATCCTTGCCTGTACTACCTGCCCCAACCCCCACCCCAGCCATCATCCAACCTGCTCTTGCTCCAACACCATTCCACCCAGCCCCAGTGGCAGAGTACACTTATGGTTCCTTTCACTGTCAGCCTCCAGTGTTTGCTCAGCCAGCTCCTCCCCAGCAACCCCTTCCATCAGCTCCTGCAGCAGCTGTATTCCCTGGCCAGGCAGCAGCTATTGTGCCAGATTTGTATGGTGGTAATCCCCCAACCATGCTCCTTAACACAGCTCCGGTGTACAATGTGACAGGTCATACCAATGAGTTTTGCATCCCCATTGCCAACACCAAGCCCACCAATTCTGGCCTCCACCCATTGGTCTCCTGCTGGCCAGACACCAGTTGTGCTGCATTCTGTGTCACTACCTCCCCTGCCACCACCACCTTGGCCCCAGCCTCTATCATGGCCTCTAAATCCATGGAGGAATTGAAAGAGAGGAAGGAAGCCATCATGAACCAGCTGGAGACTATTGTGGGCAAGGAGGCCACACACCAAGTAGCCACACGAATTGCCAATGGGGAAGAGCCCAGCAAGGCTCAGGAATTTACCTCCACCTACAGCATTTGGACCTCTGGAGCAGACTTCTACATAGCACCCAAGGGTCTTGAAAAGCCATATGAGCCTGCCACCGGGTACCGGGCCTTTGCTGCGCGCAAGGAAGAGGGGAAAGGCAAGGATGATTTTATCCCATTTGATCCTCCTCTAGTGAGTCGCTTTGGACCAATCTCTCGCATGTCCCGCACCGTCATCCAGCCAGCCAACCCCATCCAATCCTCAGTCAGCAGTGCCACTGAGACCACCACCACTCCCACTGTGAGGCGTCCAGTGCCTGCCATCTCCCCCATGCCCCAGGTGACTGGTGTGGAACTGTACATACTTCTGTTTTGTTGATTGACTTTCTGTTGACCTTCAGTGTTCCCTTCTTCAAGTAAACTTTATTGCTTAACCCCTACAGGATGGGTGATGCCAATCACTGCTCAGTCAACAGAGGACGGGTGGGCAGTGATTGCCACTCGTCTTGCATTTTGATGTGTAGTGTTTCTTTTTTTCTCTTCCAAAGTAGCCAGAACTTGTCCTGAGTACTTTTAGCAGTGATTTAATATGTCAGATGTTTTTTTCCATCAGTAGGAACTAGAAATAGTTTAGAATGTCTGGAAAATTACACACTTAGTTCAACACTGGCCTCAACTATGATCCACTCCCTCCGTATGAGTTTCTCTCTCTCTCTCTCTCTCTCTCTCTCTCTCTCTCTCTCTCTCTCTCTCTCTCTCTCTCTCTCTGTGTGTGTGTGTGTGTGTGTGTGTGTGTTTGTGTGTATGTGTGTGATCTCAATAGATCTGACCCAGCCCACAATAAAAGTGACCTTGGTCATGGATGATAGGGGCTGTGGTGAACCCCAATCAAATGACAAGCCTAGATAACACAGATGCACACACACACAGAGAGTGAGAGAGAATTCATACACAGGGAATGGATTGTGGTCAGTGCCGCACTTAGTGTGTTATTATTTAGACACAGTCTAAACTATTTCTAATTCCTGCTGATGAAAAAACAAAACATTTGACGGATTAATTCACCACTAAAAGTACGCAGGAGAAGTTCTGACTCATTTGGAGTAGAAAAAATATCAAAATTCAAGATGCAGCAATCACTGCCCACCTGTCCTCTGTCTACCAGGCGGCAATTGCCACCACCCATCCTCTAGGGGTTATCTATTTGCTTTTACACAATTTATTTTATCTGCTTTGCTGCCAATTTCTTTCACACACACACAAACATATAGTAAGTGTGTATGTTCTTTTTCTTTGCCACACAATAGCTTCTCTAAATTCTTGGTATGCCTATTCTTCCTTTTCACAAGTTTTATTAGTGTCATCCAAACTGCCATCTTCACCGTCAATACACCATTGCCATCCATCACCCCTCACCTTTGTGTGCCCTAGATGCTGTATCAGCCAGGCGGGTACACAGTAGGAGTGATGACGTGCATTCCTGCCTCCCTGGAGCACATGAACACCATGGGCCACGGCATTGTGGATCCACTCTTCACGCAGCTGGAGTCCTCTGGAATCCGGGCTGTTTCGGCAGATCCGGCCCAACAGGAATGTTTGAGGCAGCAATTTGCAGCCACCAGAGAAGGGATAGATGCCATTGTGCTGGATGAAAAGAGAATGGTAAGGGTATAAAGTTAATAAGGCATTAGCAAAAGGATGGCTGATATGAATACAAGTTTATCCTCAAGGATGAATCATCTTTTACACTGGGTTTCACAATCTGAATTTAGAAAGAACTAAGTTCACATTAACTTAACTAGTGCATCATTATATATATATACCATTGTATTTGGCTTGGTCTGTTTGATTAACTCTGCATCTAAATTTCAGGGTATGATGTCCCTTATTTTGAGGGCATATAAAAAATTTGGGTTTCAAGTATTCAAGAGCTGTTTTGCACACACCATTTGGGTATTTGCAGTTTTCTTATATTCCTTTGTTCTAACAATGGCTTGCTGAAATTAAGCATTCTCACTTATAATTTGGTAGATGTACCATTAAAAATTTTTCACTGTCTCTTAAGCAATGGAATCAGATATTATGGTGTGGATGAGGTCTTTGCTTTATGGTCTGAGCTCATATCTCTACAAATGTGACAGTCAGCAGTCATATATGTTCAAGAGTGGATGAGTTACCAAGAGATGGCTTATTTTCCTTGACAGGCAGAGTTGCAGGAAGTGCGTCTAAAGGAGGAACTGAGTCTGGTGATGAACAGAATTGAAGTCAAACGCAAGGAGATGGAAAGCAAGGCAGCCTCTCAGGTGGGTATTCACTCTGGCCTTCAGTGAATGTTATCAATTTTTGTATCATCCAAAATGATGGAGCTTAAAGACATTTCAAATCTGACTTTCCTATGAAAGAAAAGTGAGAGAAAAATAAGAGTATGTAAGGTAGGAATTAAAAAACAAAAACAAAAAAAAACAGGAATAATTAGAGACTCTTCATATGTGATATAATCGTGAAGGGATCTCTTGTGAATAAGTGGAAGATGTAGAAGGAGAGAGAAACAATGATCCAGTGAAAACAAACATGTGACATGCAGTCATAATGCAAGAAAATAATCCTGCAGCTCAGTTGTGAATATCCATTGCTAAGCAGATTATGAATAAGACTTCCAGATGTTATCAATTTTATCTAAATATTTTATTATTATAATATAATAGCAAATAAAAGATAGATGCAAAATGTTAACTGTACCAAGTCTTTGCAGTTAGTAATGTATGAATTCATTCAGTGAATTCACTCCTCAGTAACATGACAGAATATTTAATATCTTTAATACTCCTATGTCCATCTTCTTGGTGTTAAGCTGGATTTGCTAATATGATCCATTTATCACAGGACACTTCT
Organism: Callinectes sapidus; assembly: GCA_020233015.1. Classification (NCBI taxonomy): domain Eukaryota; kingdom Metazoa; phylum Arthropoda; class Malacostraca; order Decapoda; family Portunidae; genus Callinectes; species Callinectes sapidus. The sequence continues at coordinate 3,295,041 of CM035211.1, read as the reverse complement.
GAGAAGGACCTTGGGGACTTTGAAAAGAATTGGAAGTTTGATTTTGAGGATGAGAAAGAGTGACAGGTGATGAGGTGAGGTGCAGTACCTATTCCTTGCTGCTACTAGAATTGGTAAGTCCTGCTCCTACCCTTGTTGTTCCCTGCTAGCTGTGATCTGAGTGAGGCCTTGCCCTCTGCTGTCTGTTGCCCAGGCAAGGGTCCTACAGGTGGAGGTGTGCTGTGTTAGGACCAGATAATCAAATATACAAAAGAAGGGCAAGGATTTTTTAGTGAAGATTTATGCAACTTGTATATTTTTTGTGGATGGGTGAAATTGATGAATTGTGCAGTGTTTTGCTGCTACCAAGCACTCTAAACCAAGAGATAGATGTTTAAGAGAAGTGAATGAAAGTATGGGTTGCAGTTTGTAATGGGCTGCTTGTCACTTGTTATGGAAGCACATGGTCACATAAATTTTGTGCTCTTATCTTTTTGTGGAGCTCTTTGGAAAACTGGTTGACATTTCATGGTGCCAGACATCAGGTGCTTCTCTGACCTTCTGCATCTCTTTTTAGCAGATATTTTATTTTCAGTCTCATCTATCTGGTTTGATATCCCTAAAGCTATTTGACATGCAGGAGGATGCTTTACACACACACACACACACACACACACACACACACACACACACACACACATTGTATAAAGGTGAGGCTTGCCTGACAAATGTACAAGGAGTATTAAAGTACTGAGAGTTTGTGATTATGAGGCAGCGGTCTGTGTAATTCTCAAACCATATGCCTCGAGACACATTGTTCACATTACAGCACAACAACAGTCTGAGAAAACTGGGTAGCTAATACACATTTTAATATTATGAAGAGAGTATATATTATATGTACTCTGTACATAGGATTCAGCGAGTGTCATGTCCTTCAACAGTTGTTTGATTGGTTGTGTGTTGGTATGGTACGTGTTGAATCACCTCAGTGATCAGTGATAACCTTCAGACCAACAGGCTCAGGACATAGGCAGTGTGTCATTGTCATCTGTGTGTTGTGAAAGTTTAGAGTGGTTGCAAAGGCACAAGCTTTCTGTCAGTAGCAATCTTCTCTGCATAGATCTCGAATGTACTGGCAAACAAATGAACAGATGATTTATCCTCAGTTTAGTGTAGGAGTGGATGCTAAGAGGAATGTTTGTCACCAAGATGGTCATGATTGGAATTATGAGTCCAGTGCAAAATTCTGATTTCTTTAGTTTTCTTAGAACGATGAGATACCAGATGCAGTTCTGGCAAGGCTTCTTATTGTCAGTATCATTACTGGCTAAGCTTTGAGGGATGTTGCCAATATTTTGCACATACGCTTGACATTGTTCAATATTCTCATAGAAGTATTTGTATAAATTAATATTTATATTTAAATATTCAAAAATACCATGGAGTTTTTTTTTTTATTTAGTCCATTGATAATTTCAATTCGATAACTTCCAAAAATTGTTTGTTGCCACTATTTCTAGTGTGGACTACTTGTATTTCCTTTGTATCTTGAGTTTTGTGTCTGCTTCATCTCGCTATCTGTGGTCTGTCTGGTAGAGTTTGAACTTGGTGCGTGAATGTACAGTGAGCCCTCAACATCCACATCCAAATCAGAAGACTTTGTCCCTTGGAGGTATTGAATTTGTCAAATTCAAGAGGTTTGTGCGTTGTTTTGCCTTCTTCCAAATCCTGCAGCTCTTTGTCAACTTGATATTTGTAAATATTTGTTCACTTACTTATCAGTGTGATATAAACTGACTGTGTTTAAAGTATTAAGAACTGAAACGTCTTAAAATGAAGATAAAAATGCCAATAGACTGTACCACTTCTCACTGTTCAGCATAAATCTTAATTACTGTAAAACACAGTGCTGTGGGCTTGATTGATGGACATGAGAGTTTCTTGGTTATGGGAATAATGCACAAGAGAAATATGCAATCCCATTGTTTCAATAGAACACTGATGCCTTCACTCCATTCAAATGCTTCGTCTTGTTTGTTTCCTAAGTAGTATTCACAACCCATTTTCTGACAGAATAACTTGTAATAATGCCAATACTGAGTAGTGAGCAGATTAATGATTGTACAAATTTCACACTGCAGTTAGGTAAAAGCTTTTTATTATTAAGGTTCTATGTAAATGCCCAAATTGTCTAGTGTACAAGTTTGTAAAATGTTTATATTTTTGTATTTATTGTCTCCCACTGACAGATGGAACTCATCCTCTGTTCAGATGAACAAGTGGTCTGCCCATTTAGTTAGCATAATGATGGACAGACTTACTTTTCCCTTTTGTTAGTGTTAGCAATCTATTGTAATCCACTTGGCAAGGAAAAGACTCCACTCTTTTAAAAGACTACTGCATCATCTATGTCTCCCATGAATGAAGGAACTAGTTTGTGTTATTCATATTCCTTGCTACCTATTTCATCTTTGGTACAGATTTTGACTGGAATACACATCAAGAATTTTTAACTTAAATTCTTTGCTCTAATGTGTAATATAAGAGAAAAAATAGACCAAGTGGGTCATTGATAATCTTGCCTGTGTTGTCTTATATTAGGGAATCATTCTTGGCAGTAAAATGAATTAGATGAGTGTATGCCACGTCAAGACTCGTAATTTTGATAATATTTCATACCACACTTGTATCACATTTTTTTTAGTTGGACAAGTCTGAAGTGTATCGTGTCTGTGCATCTGTGGTCTCTGGTTCTCCATATTCAGTCAGGATACTCTTGTAGACCTCAGTAGTCAAGAAAGCAGACAGGTGCCATGTCAGGCTGAAGCCATGTGACAATGTATATTATGCAGTAGGTACTGAAGGGTGCCTAAATTTATGTTGTTAGTCACTTTTCATCTAATTTTATCACTATCATTATATATATATATATATATATATATATATATATATATATATATATATATATATATATATATATATATATATATATCACTCTATATGTACAAAAGGCAGACTGACTTTTTACACCTGCTGGAGGACTCATTAGTATTGTGGCTGGACATTGACCTTACTGAGATTGCTTTTTCCAGTTATGCTTCATCATGTGACACCTTTCATACCATGATCAAAGATGTCCTTTAAAAGCTTTAGACTTTTAGAGTGATTTTATATATTTATTTTAAAAAATATATAGAGAGATAGGAAAAGCTTCAAATTATTCAGAGTACTGAAATACAGACATGGTCATATTCAGCCACACAATATTAACTTAAGTTGATTTGTTATATAAAGCTGTTGCTTTGCCATCCATTGGCATATTGCCTTGTCATCTGTTAAATCTATCAAAGTTTAGCCAAACAGCACAAGTTGTACAAATTTAAGCTAAAACATGACACAAATATTCAGCCTGTTGAAGACTTCAGACATTTATTTTCATTGCAAATTCTAGATTCCATCTTGGCCCTGTAAGAGTTTCTGTATTATTAGCAGACTGCTATTGTAACATTTAGCTCCAAAAGTAAGGCAGGGAATGTAGAGGGTCACACATCAAAGCTGTTGTGGCACCCTTTGGTACCCATACAGATTGTTAAGCAGGAGGTTCATGGGGTGTTTTGCCCCCTCCCCACTCACATACACATGCACACACTTGTTTTCTTCAGTAGCTGAAGACAAACTGGATACTGCTGAGATACATTTTGAGTCACTATATAAAGAATGTAATTTATAGTATGTTATGCAATGGGACAGAGCAAGGCAAGTTATAGCTGATGTGATAGAAAGAATCAATTGTTAACACCTGAACTAGAAACACAAAGATGGCTGGACCTTTTGTGCTTCAGTGTAAAGGTAATGGTAATTGATTTATATTGTTGGGACGGGGAGCTTAAGTTGTGTTGCTCTGTCTCCCTCATCAATGATTTGGCTTATGATTATAATCATGTCATGAGGTATAGATACACATTGTAGAGACAAAGTATTCACTGCCTCTGGAATTAATTGTCCATCATCCGTGAATTAATGTTTACCATGATAAATGCCTTGTGTGTGTTTCATATTGGAATAGTTTGTATATTATTGTACAATAGAGAGAAAAGTTATTGGAGCACCATTGTAGCCAAACACACTTCATGAAAGTGTGGTCTTGGCAACACTGGTAGTTTGCTGCTGAGCTTCTTCCCAATAGTATTGTGCTGCTGTCAGGGGTGGAGGGCAAGCTTCTTGGACTGATTAGATCATTTCCTCTATAAATAGTAATGAGGAGTTTTCTTCATTCTAATTTACTTTTAATTTCTCATTCAGTTTGGGATTCAAATGCAAAATACGTTAGTTCTGATTAATTTTGCAATGGATTGAGGGTTAATGTACCAGTGTACCAGATCACATTCAAGTATGTAAATGAGAATTCAAATTGTTTTAAACTATCTAAATCTTTTAATAGACAATTGTCTCACTTGAGAAAGAAATTGAGTGTTGGATGGCCCTACATACCTTGGCAGCCACTTCAGGGGGGAAGAAGCCCAAAATGCCATTGCTGAGGACATTTAATCCCTGGGAACTACGTTACCTGGCGAGATGAGTCCAAATTATGTACATGAACATTGAGCAAGATGATGTGTGACAGGCAAGTGTTATGGAACAGGTCAGCTGGTACTCCATCTGCCAGTCATTCAACAAGCTTGTCTGCAGTATTCCACTGAAAACAAAAAGATATAAGTGAAGTTACCATTGCAGATATCACGCCTTTTGTGTATTATAACACTCATCTTGCTCTTCTCATGGTATTAAGCCTATATTAGGAATTGCCAAATTGATTAAAAGTTTATAGCTTTTATTGATTATAGATTAATTATTTACTGTGTATGTATGAATTATCTACTTCCCATGGGAAGCTTTTTTTTCCTGCTATCTGCAAATTCTATTATGAAATCCTTTCTATGGGTTGGTGTAGAATTATATCATTCTTTTCTAACAGATAATGTACAGGTTGTTGGAAATGCATAACAAATTATTAAAATAGTGGAGTATGGAAGTCCTTTGTTAGCAGATCCTGCAGAGAGCTGCTGTGATGTCATGTTTCTTGTAAAGTGTTGTTTGTAGGTGGAAATATTTTTTATCTTAGCATTCATGTCTGGTCCAGACAGCATTGCACTAAGCTGCAGGGTTTAGTACTATAAACTTCATATTCTTCCTTATCATAAGTTGTCACCACCACCTTACTGAGTTCTAACTCTCTCAGATCTGCTTCTTAAGTTCTCAAATATATGGATGTACCAGCAAGTACATACCATTATCCTTGCTCCACTGTAGCTACATTTGTGATTTCTTGGTGTGTTTTCTGTCTCGGCATCTGTAGGAAGCCGTGTTACATCCAGGCATCTTTTTTGGTGTTTGTCTTGGCCAAGGTCTGTACTGCTTGTTAGGTCTTGTTCCTCCCGGCCAAGTTCTAATGAATACCAGTCCTTGTCCTTGGCTTTGTCAATAATATTCTCCTTAAGAAGAGCATCACACATAGTGGGATAATATTTTGATTTATTAAAAATTCCAGTCATGCAGATGCTTTTGTAAAGAGACATTGTTGACTTGTAGTTTTAGGCAGATTACAATGACAAGATGAAGAGCTTCCATCTCATGAATGAACACTTAATATTGCTTGTTGTGAAAACAAAGGGAAAGTTAATTATTCTTTAGAAGAAATAATATTTTCACTATCCAAAATGTTATTGATTTTATTTATTATTATGAAATTAATAACAAGTTTTGTTCTTTATCTGGTTTGGTAAGAAGCTTCTTTCAAGATAAATTTGATTTATATGTATTGAAAAAATGTCCATTGAGTGTTCTTGGTGTTGGGGTGTGGAACATTCATCTTGTCATGGTGCTTTTGAGAACCAGAGATGCAGCCTGACAACATCAGAATCCATTGGTGGCTTAATTCAGTATCTAAGTTACCCTGTGCTATCAGTCTGGGAATTCTATTCCTAGACACAAGCTTTCATAATCTGCAAATCAGAGTTTTATCAGATAACTTTGATATGAGTGCAATGAATGAGGTAATACCAGTTTACCGTGAAGTAAAATACCATGTGAGAACTCCCTTCGCAATTTACTCTCCACTGTCACTGAGGACCTTTGCTTTTCATCATAATGGATGAAATGGTAGAAGACATGTGTAAAATGATTTCAAGCTACTTGAATCTTGTGCTGAGCAAGCATTTAAGTTTTAGTTTAGAATAATGAACAACCAATAATGTAGATAGCAAATTAGTTGATAAAGGATGCTTCATTCATACAAAAATTTTGACATCTAGTCAAGTTGGATTGCCCCAATATAGAATTTACCTCTGTCCTCCCAAATAAATCACTTGCTTTTATTTGAACCAAAAGAAAATAGAGTGTGCTGATATAAACAACTCAAGGATACTCTACTTTCTGGCCTTACCTAGTGGTGTAGACAACTTTCATATTCAGCTTGAATACACATGCTCTCCTAATGACTAAAGTATAAAAATTTAAAATGACACTTCTCACAAGGTACTTAACTGGTGGGGATGTATTCTGTTGTCTCATAATGGGACAGCAGTGAATGAAGATCTGTCAGGCTGGATCTCTGGTGGGGAAGGTTAGGCTCTCACAATGAGAACTGAGCGGGGCTGTCCGTGCCCCATAGTGCCCCGCCACGGCTGCCTCTTATTGGACTGTTCTCATGTCCTGTAAAACTCTCTGGCTCTATTTTGGAGCAGATTATGGACTCCACTTCTCTGTTTTAGGAGGGACCACGGCCATCTTGCTTCATGTACAGCCACTGGGTCTTGATCTTTTGTAGGATGGAGAGGGATTTTTACTTTTTTATATTCCCAGTGTTACTCCTGAGCCTGGTTGAGGGCAAGAAGGTAAAGCACTAAGTGGAGGCCATCTTTTAAAAATCCAAGCATGTTGAGTGACAGGTGTCTCCTCTGGGGCTGGGCAGCTCCCCCTCTGATGTTAGCATGTTGCACATGTATCGTTACGATTATATTAATCAATATGTCATTGTACTTTGCCCAACAATAAAACTCATGTGAACTGTGAGCTGTGTATGTTAAGTCCTGTTGAATGAATGAAACTGATGAGACTTTCCTATCAGGGAATATGAAAAAGATGACATACAGAATATCCTTTTTTAGACAAAGAGAAGATACAAGTGCAAGGCAAAATCAACAGCCTCAGAGTTTGGCATCAATCTATAAATTCTGAGGTGTCAGGAAGATGATGGGATAATGCACTGGAAAGTATCTTGATAATTATATAAACTTAAGAGGATACTTTAATGATCTCTTAATGAAGAATGACTGCCAGCTAAATCATATAATAGCAAAATTTTTATTTTCATTCACTTTATCATAGTAAATTTATAAAGAACTAATGAAATTCATTTAATCAAGCATGATTTCAGGATATTATATTTCCAGAACAAAGTATAACTCAGTGGAGGACAATTCTTAATGCCTCAGTACTAGAAAAGTTTTCCCACCTTATCAACTATAAAATAATTACATTTCTACATTCCACAGTACCACAGGAGTAAAATCCACCTCACTAGGTTGCAACACCTCATGAAACATTTCTTCTCTGATCAAGTACTGTAGGAAGTTGAGAGAGAGAGAGAGAGAGAGAGAGAGAGAGCTGAAAGTGCATAATTCAAACATTTACTAATGAGAAGCATCAATTCCATAAAAGGAAACCACAAACAAAAAGATAAACATAAACACTTAGAGCTGCAATGGATTTACATTATAATTTTTGACTCAATGAAAAATAGCTACTCTTACATTTAACTGATAAAGTTTATCTTCCTCTATTTAATATGAAACATATGCGACAGCCAAACTAAACATATAAACTTCTAACCTTACGAAGACTAAAGGAAAGGTTAGTATAAAATAAACATTCACAGAAGTCTTAAGCCCATGGGTAGACAGCACGATCTTCCTCTACAAGGAGCTGATTGATATACAAGTCAATTGCCTTGTCAGATGTGTCAATCAGCAGCAATGACAGTACTAACAAGTTGTTTCTGTCCACTTCCTTATCACACACCACAGAACTGAGGCATTTGTTTCCTGTCAATTTGCGGAAGTAAAAAGCATCCTCAGGGGTCCATGATTTGTTTGCAGGTTTAATACCTGGAAAAAATAATCATATAAACGAAGAATAAAGACAAGGCAAGTCATCACCTTAACCCTACTCCTATGGGCCATCTTAATAATGGATTCAAGACCCAATGTTAGTGACTTCTAGATAGGCTGAGAGATACAATAACTGCAGGACAGTGATAAAAGGAAGAAGCCAGCTTGTCTGTTTATCAAGGGTAGGAAGCACTTTTTTTTCAAGTTAGCAAATTAATTCAAAATAAGGCAAGTGAGGAAACAAGTGCTGCTGTAGTCTCCTTTCCCTTAATGCAAACACAATTACAAAATTTAACATTAAAGTATGTTGAAGACATTCTGAAGACATGTCTGAAGAAGACATTCTGTCAAAACGTTAGAGTAAAGAGTATCCTTGACCCAGCCCAAGTTTTTCCTTACTATCTTTACACATATTAAATCAAGTTCACTACTTACCGTACAGTTTGGCTTTGATTGCAAGACCAGGAAGAATACAGAATGATGGCAATAGAGGTTGTACATTCTGGAGGATTGAAACAAATCGGTCCCCAAAGTCAACAAATACTCCAGCAACAGTTTCATTCTGAGTCATTTCTACCTTGGCCCTGAAAAGATATGATGTAATAAATGTTTCACCGACTTATCCTTTTATAACCCTTTTTTTTTTTTTTAATTATAGAGGGCTGCTATCAATCAACTCCTGTGGCACCCTGAGGGATGCATAGGGCCTCAATGAATTCACGCCACCATCATCTATCCTGTGCCAACTCCTCCAAATCCTCCCAACACTCTTCACCAGCTTCTCGCCTCATTGTGCGCATCCACGTCTCCTTCGGCCTTCCTCTCCCTCTTCTACCCTGCACTTGCCAACCGGGTGTTCCCCGTACAATCACTCCCTCCCTTCTGAAGACGTGTCCTAGCCATTTCCATCGAGACAATCTAACATATTCATCTACCGGTTGCACACCCGTAATTTCTCTCACTCTATCATTTGAAACCCTATCCCACCACTTAACTCCTAAAATCCTTCGCAAAGCCTTATTTTCGAAAACCACGAATTTCTTATCCCATGTTACTGTACTATACCACGATTCATGCCCATAAATCAAAATAGTTTTAACCATAGTTTTATAAATTTTCATTTTAGTATGTACTGAAAGTTATTATTATTCCACACAGTTTTAAACATGCCCATCGCTTGATTCGCCTTCCTTAACCTTTCCTCAAACTCCACTTTTAACGATCCATCCATAGACAAAAGCGTACCAAGATATTTAAACTTCTCTACTTGTTTCACAACTCTTCCCCCAATCACGCAAGCGCTTGGGTTAGCAATATTCATATTAATCATTTCCGTTTTTGCACAATTAATAATCAAGCCAACTTTTCCCCCCTCTCTCACTACATAATGTAAAAATCACCTTGGCATACACTTACATCTGCAAATCTGGACTAGAGGCAATCTAATACACCCAATGACACCATCCACTTAATGAAGAGGTTTGATTCCATGGTGAAGGGCAGTGTTGCACCGACTTTTAGAGAGAGAAGATGCTCACTTGAGTTTTCAGCAACTTCATAGAAATTCTGAAGGAAATACTTGCATGCAGAATGTGGAAAAGCAAGAAATACAATATAAAAAACATCACAACTAAAAGTTTGGAGACAATGCACACGGAATTGTCATCCACAGCAGCGCACATCCTCCCTGTCAAACCCGAGGGGTGACTAATGCTGTCCCATGTGTGTTGTGATTCACAAGGCTGGGTGAAGGTGCACAGTATGTATGGGGTTTAACCCTAACACATGAAAAATCCACATCCAAAAGAAAAATAAACTAAATCTCTTTGAGGTACATACTAAATATGAAGTGACAGCCAAGACTGAGACCTGTATAAGCCAAATTATATACTACTCGCATCTGAGGTTATCCAATTTCCCATCAAAGGCAGATAATCAATCCTTTTGATGTTTTGTCATAATAGAGTTGACTCTTGAATAACGTAATTTTGAGTACCTAACATGTATTTTATTTAACCCTATGTAATATATAGGGGGTATGATTAAATAACATTCCCTGTTCAATTTAATGCGGCCACATTCACCTAAAAGCCAAGGACCCTGACATAAACAGAAGTGCAACTATAACTAGAAAAGTCGTGGCCAAAGTGAACTGTTATCACATAATGCTTGGACAAAAACAGAAATTAATAAAACATACTAAACTTGATCAATTCTTTAAAATGATGACAGATGTGGTGTCACGAGTGTGGAAAGAGAGGGAGGTGGAGGAGGAGAGAGAGGTGGGGAAAGACAGAGGAGTGAGGAAGGAGAGTGAGATGGGAAAGGAGAGCATGGTGTGAAGTGGGAGTGGGGTGTAAAGGGAGCACAGAGTTAGGAGGGAGAGTTGAGTGAGTAGGCAGAGCGGAGTGACTAGTGTAAGTGACGAAAAGTGTACTGTACTGTTACTTTACAAATGTAAATAAAACAGGAATGTGTGTTTTTGTTTCAGTCACCATACAGGCATACAGTTTCAGTCACCAACTACATATTTTATTTTGACTTAACTATTCATACATTAGAGTAACAAAATCCCCAAAAGATAGACTTTTGCATTGTCCAGGAATGCAATCCCCACTATTATTGTTTCTTATGGGAAAATTAAGATAAAATAACTCATTTTGATTAATGTGATATCTCTAGGAATGTAACTATCAAGTTATTCAAAAGTCAACTATATATCAGCACACACAATTCAGAAGAAGCATGCAGAGCTAGTGGAATACATCTAGCAAACATCTTAATGTGCATAGAAAAAAATAAATTATGCAAAGAAGAAAATAAATCATGTGTATAAAAAATAAATTATACAAAGAGGTAAATAAATCATGTGCATAGAAAAAAAAAATGCAGAGATAAATAAATTAAATTAAAGTTAGTCCCAACAATAAAATACTGAACAACATGTGGGCCTCACCTGTACCAGATGTTATCTTTGTGCTTCAAGGCACAATACTGGCCACCCTTTATCTCTGCTACTTGCTGAACATTGACAGAGTTATTATAGTGCTTTTGCATGCTGTCAAATAGCTCCCCATATTTCTTACTCATCTTCCATGGTTGGACCTAAATAATTTCAAATATTAGATTTTAAGACTAGAAATAGATTTCAAAGGTGTTCAATATATTAGGAATTTAATCTTCAACTATTAACATGTTTTACAATGTCATGAGACTTGCATAATTGCCTTACAGCAAACAGGTGTGGACTAGCAGCAAAAGTCACAATAACATCAAAATAGGAGCCAACATCAGGAACATCACTAGGGGACATGGAGGGACAGGGAAGGAAAGAGTCTAACCCAGCAGAGGGAGACTGTCCAGCCAGACTAGCATCTGTCAAGGAAAGAAGACAACATGTCATATTTTGTGTA
>CM035211.1:3230994-3266514 GCA_020233015.1 Callinectes sapidus | reverse complement strand
TGTTGGCCACTCAACGAAATATCGCATACAAGTGAAAAGAAATGTACCTAAATTACATATTGGGGGGTATTTTGGACCCCACGTGAATTCGAAAACACGTAAAACGAACAAGCATAAAACGAGAGGTATCTATACTACTATTATCATTATTGTTATCATCAGCATTATTATTATTATTATTATTATTATTATTATTATTATTATTATAATTATTAACTCTATGCATTCTCATTTTATTGCTGGTATTACTGTATTATTACCAGTGCTTTGAAAATAAATTCATAAAAATGAAAGCAATCCAATCTGAAACGTTTTGACTTAAGTTTATAAATATCAGTTGATCAGCACTCTGACTTACCGATATTGCCATCTGTTGGTGAGGAATAAAACTACACTATGAACATTACTAATAATATCATTATTATTACTATCATTAATAATTTCATTATTATTATTTGCTGCTATTGAGATGTCTTGTGTATGCTTATTGCTTGCCTGTACTGCTAAATTGCTTTCATACAGCCATGTTTCTGCTTGTGTAATGTACAGTTAGATTGTTTTAACAATATGTGCTTAAATACACTAAAAACTTTTTGAACTAAATCTGACCTACTGAAATGGGGCGTGTCTTATATACCATCAAATACGGTACATTCCATGTTGTTTTGCTGTTTTCCGCAACCTCTTCAAGAACGCATCTCTTGCATAAATCAAGAGGTACCTGTACTTCTAAGAAAGTACTAAATACAGGGCACCACAGCCTGATCTACTGGTCTACTACCCTTCAATTACTTCGATTTTCACTTACAGGCGGCAATGAAGGCTGAGTGAGGTGAAGGACAAGAGACTCAAACACCTTGTCATTTAGGTTGATGTCCTCGCTGGTAGATGTGTCAAAAAACACAAGAGCATAGGGCTCCTGGCGACGCTGGACCCGAGCCACCAGTGAATGGTTCATGGGTATGCACTCAAAGATGGTTTGAATTGTGGCCTCCCGTGGGGCTTCCTCAAGCCCAGCCAGACAGCACAGGAGGTCCTGTTGAAGAAGACTGAATCAGCAAAAACATCTTCAATTTTTGGAAATTATGCCATAAAAAGCCATGGATATGATTGTGGGAGAAAGAAATGAGAAATAGTTCTCTAAAAGAGAGAGGTTTTTCCTGGATCATACACATAACCAAAACATTAATTTTATGACTCAATGGCAAAATGGGCACTACTTGCAATCTTATGAAGCAAAAGCTAAAGAATGATTTCTGACAGGACACTCAACAGGCAGTACAATATTTCTAAATTCCTTTCACTCTATGACAGAAGGGATGAAAAGCCCATACCTGAGGTGGTAGAGAGAAGAACCTCTCATGAAGACAATAGAGGTCGCAACGAGGAATGATGGCTGAATCACCTTCATCCACAAATTTCACAAGAGCATTTTCACCTGAATTAGATAAAACACATCTTAATTATTGACTAAACCAGTGATCTGGTATTGCCATGTCACATGCTACTATAGGTGTTAAAAGTAATATATGATACATTCCTTATCAACATTAGGCAGTTCATCAAAATAACAATGGTCTATGATCTACCCATTAATCAACTATGTACTACTGGAGAAATGTAGACAAAGTGCAAAAGTTTTGAATTTTATCAATGGCCTTAACATCAATATAAATCCTGATCATTCATCAATAATGTTAAAACTATCTAAAACTAATATACGGGCATGGAAGTTATCTAATCTTCTTGGGAGTAACAGTGCTTGTACAGTACCACAGACATTACCAAAGCCATAACCTCTACCTTCAGCAAATAACAGCCACATCTACATGTTTAACCCTTAAAGGATAGGCATAGCTTTCCGTATGTATAGCTGTGGGTCAGGCATATTAAAAAATAAAAAAATTAAAAAATCCCATAAGATTCATATTCAGTTAAAATACAGTTTCATGCACCCAGATAAAATATCAACATACATTCAACCAATGAAAGTTTTGGGATGATTGTGGAGACCCCAATGTGAGGGGCAAGTCGCATGAAAATAGGCCTTTCTGAAGAAATTGGGCTATTTTCAGTATCACCATCACTTTACAACTTGTCATATATCACTGCTAGTTTCTAGTTTTGAGTTTTTTCACATGAGTGGACATAATGGGTCTCTAACAGAGATGGGAATGAATCCCCAAAGTGCTAGGAACCGCTGCATTAGCAGGACCACAGTTTTATGGCTGGCACTGCTTTTTGTGGCTCTAGTGTAGCTGACCTTCAGAATTTTACACTCTTGGTGGACAGCTGATATATGTATGGCAACTCACACCAAGCATTTCCTGCCATTACAAATTTGAATTGTAGCCCGAAGAAACTTTGTATCTGTAGATGCTCCCCGTCTCAACACAAATGCACGAATTAAGCATCTATAGATGCTGCCCATCCTTTAAGAATTGACTCTTCTCTGAATGAGTGTCAGAGGGCCGGAATCTCCACAATCTCAATTGGAAGTGATGCCTATTTACTACACAACAACACAATTTGTCTCTTACTCACTTGAAATCTCCACCACCTCAACCCTGAACCAAGACTCTTCATGTTTGGCAGCACAAATGTCTCCCACTGCTGGCTCTTTGACAGAATGCAGGTGCTTCTCTTCTGTGTAGTGTGACTCCATCTCTGACACCAATTTACCAAACATTTCCTGAAGATACACGACAAGGAAGCCAATTGTATGTATGTATGTATGTATGTATGTATGTATCTATCTATCTTTATATATATATATATATATATATATATATATATATATATATATATATATATATATATATATATATATATATATGAGTAGCTCCACGGGAGAACGATCCAAGCGCCATTTTTTAAAAACTGCAAAAATCGATCCTAAAGTTTTAATCTTTAATATCTCGAAAATCAGCCATACAATTTTAGCGTAACATATACCAAAATATTCCTTAACATGTCAGCTTTCCAGGGACATGAAGAATAATTTTGAGCTAATCACACATTGAATCAGAATTGATGATAAACAAAGACTATTCACGTGTGGCGTTCGTCTTAATGAGGTGTATTCATGTAAACTAAGGTAATAGAAATAATTGTAACACTGATATGAAATAAAATTAAAGGTAGCCTTACCACAATTGTGTGAAAGTTGAGTGTTGAATGTTAATTCCCCCCTTTCCTGCCCCTTCCCCTCCACCCGAAGCTCAGGATTAGTTTTCATAATCTAGCACCTCGTCATCATCCTCGTCAGGATGCAAGACATTGTGCTGGACTGTGCCAGCCTGGAGGCACTGGTAAAAGGCCTTCTTGTCATCTGGCATGAGGCATAACATGCTTGTTAAGTCACTGAGTTGTAGGGGGGCATCAATCATACAAGGGTGGGAAGGGGACAGTACTCAGGTTGAACCTGTTACGGGACCAAGGTCCCTTCCTTTTCATCAGTCGTACTTCGGTGACGTTGTTGTTGTCGAGTGTGTAGTCCGACTTGATGACATAGCCTTCTCTGTAATTCAGGCGGAGGAGCAGTATTCGTGCAGGCTTCCACTTTCCATGTTTTTTTGCTACCTCTGCTTCTCTAATTCATTTTCATTCTCGTTTGTCCCTTGTACAACATCAATAGCAAGTGAATCATCAACATCAGTGTCATAATCGCGTGCAGCCATCGTTAAAATGAAGTGAAATGCAATACAATTCAAGAGATGCTTCTATGAATGGCGTAGCCCAAGCGAGACTCTGGCACCGAGGCTGCTTTGGTGGCACACTCAAGTCTCCAGGAGGGCAAGCGGCCAGCTCATTGGCCACGCGCTACTTATGTCATGACATCTCACGCTCCGCCATTGGCCGACTGGCCTGACGCCTTAACCACGTCATCTCGCCCACTCTGGGAATTGGGCTGGCTGCAATGATGTCACAGCCAGAGGCGCTTGGATTGTTCTCCAGCAGAGTAAATTTACCCAAGAGCCTCCATGTCAACAAGGGCGAAAAATACCTGGCATTCTATCGAGGTTTAGACCGTATTAACATAGAGGGAGAAAAATCTAAGCGATATCTAGTGATAGAGTACGCCTTGAACTCCCGTTTGCGCGCGAAAACACGTTTTCCCTGAGGGTGGCGCTTGGATTGTTCTCCCGCGGAGCTACTCATATATACACACACATACACACACATGCATACAGTAAACCCTTGATATAGTGAACCTCAATATACCAAATTTCAGGATATAATAACCAAATGTCCTGGCTGAACTCCATCTGGTTTAAGAAAATGAAATTCGTAAAATCTGATGGTTGGTTCCGTCATCCCATTGTGTTCAGTCAGGTAAGCGAATTCATAGCAATACATACAATATTGTGTAGTCCACTGAACTTTATCATTAATACTATTAGTAATTACATATCCATGCAATACAGTCTTTATATACATATTTAGGTATACAGATTAATGAATGAACCATCGGATACAACAAACTTGGTTAATTATTTCCAACACTTTTAACAACCATCAGGTTTAACAAACTTTCAGCTTTAAGAAATGAGCTCCCACCCCATATAGTTTGTTATACTGAGGGTTTAATGTGTGTGTGTGTGTGTGTGTGTGTGTGTGTGTGTGTGTGTGTGTGTGTGTGTGTGTGTGTGTGTGTGTGTATATATATATATATATATCTATATATATATATATATATATATATATATATATATATATATATATATATATATATATATATATATATATATATATATATATAAATAATTCATATAATTCAGAACATACAATTTTGACTTTGAAGACACAGCAATAATGAAGCAGTAACACTCACACTGTAAATCTCCCCCACCAGGCGTAGGTGTATGTTGTTATGATCTTGCACACAGGTAATAACCACATCCCAGGTAGGTGTGGTTGGGAGGCTGAGGGTTGGCAGCTGCACTTTTCCTTCAACAGCTGACTTAATTTTGTTATTTTCACTAAGGGGTAAGGATTTCTATCATATTACTTTATTCTACAACATCAAGAACAAAAAGAAATATATCTACATACACTTCTCAAGAAAAGAGAAATTGTCACATTTTTTCAGCTTTGAAACAAAATTTGAGACTAAATTAAAATGCTATACGTATAGACTATGCTCACTGCACTCTAAAAAGGCAATTTTTGTGTGACCCTGAGCTTGGCGGGGATTCCACACCAATGCCACACCACAGGCTCTCCCCCTTTCTCCAACCCCACTCTACTTCCTTACCCTGTCTCTGCCATTCTTTCTTTCCCTCTGTTTCTACCTAAACTGGCGTATTTGAAAATAATTCTAAATCTTATTCCACTTAAGTTTTTTTTATATAAAGGTTTCCGTCATCCTAAATGCGGCACATAAGCCCAGAAGTACAGACCTGCCAATACCTCTATATTATTTCACTCACCATCAGTTCTGATGTCTTCACATACACAGTCTCGCTATGGACTGTTCTACTGCAAGCTCACTACATGCCCAGCTTCACAGCCAGAGTAAGACAGTAATATATTGAGGAAGTATTTCTTTGGAAAATGAGGTGGTGAACTGTGGAGATGTGGCAACAGTGGAAGATCAGCTGTCAAAAAGTGCCACTTTAAAGTGCAGTGAATATACTGCAATACATCCAGTCTTTTTCTCATCTGATCCAACTCATTACACCAAATGCCAGTAAATCTCTCACACAGACCTTTGAAGCCAGTTCTCCACTGTGTATTTACAAATGCTTTCCAATCCATGTCCAGACGATCATTATTGCATAAACACTTTTTAGCATTTAATCCCCTAACCTCTTCTCTCTATCCACAAATCTCATTTATGTTTCTTTTCCCTTCAGCCTTATCTTTTTAACTACATGCTTTCCCTCCTCCTGCAACCTCACCACACAAGACTTTCTTCTCCCTCTCACCCCTATTCTGTCCAACTCTGTAACACAAGAGTGAACCCAATCCTTCACTCCTTACCTGCCTCTGTATTTCCAACTTTCCATGACTTGAATTTGTCCCTGACTTTAAGCTTACTCTATTGACCTTTGGGGGGACCAGCAATTAAGAGGCTTTTTATTTCTACTATATTTGTTGCCCCTGGCCAGCTTCCCCCTCTCACATTAAGAAAAATTTTTTCATGTTCATTAGTGTAAGAATAGGAAAATATATATGGAATATAATCATAAGATGCCAATATTGCATGGTTTAAGTACCCATTGCAGAGAAACTGAGCCTCCTCCAGCACACAGCTTGCTGATGTGTCCATCAGCTTAGAAGTCCTAGGACCACAGCTTGGAATCTGAGAAAACACCAATAGTAAGGTAAGTTCATAAGCTCCCCAAAATTTCAGAGCTTAGTAACAGATGCTGAAAGATTGTAAAAGCGACTTTAATTTGAGCAAATAACCATCTGAGATTGTTTTCGTTCTAAAGTTTTCACTTATGTACTCTTATTGAAAAGTTCTCACAAGCAATTTTTAAGATTTTTCTCCAGTCAACTACTTTCACAATCACTTCCATGGACCACATTTTTACAAGATACAGAAAACTTATTTCTTCTGTAGTGTATTCAAATAAATAAAAAAAAAACACACTTCACAATGGCCAAAGTACTTTACCCAAAGCCCTAACCCCCAGAGTGCCAGTGCTAGGTATCTAGAGCGGCGGGTGAAAGCATGTTGTATAATTGTGCACTTAGAAAAATCATTGTGGACTCATTTTGACAGGGAAGCTTTTCATACTTTGCCAGGACACTTTTCATGCCTTTATCCCTCCATGTCACTGATCTTCACTCCACCACCAACCCTCTATGGATCTCCTCTCTAAAGGCTCCCTTTCCTGACCTCACCACAGTACAGGGAGGATGACTCACACCACAAAGCCTATCTTACAAATGCCCAATTTTGCTCAGATAGTGGAAATTATTTTGATTCTGATAGTGATGTTGATAAAGATTAAATAAGTAATGATACCTAGTGATGGTTTGAGTGGTGAGAATAGCGAGGTGCTGACACGTCACCACTTGTTTTATGCCCAAGGAAGGTTCTTTTTAACCCTCTGCTACCTCTCAAGTCTAAAGGAGCCTTTTATATGGTGATGATGGTGGTGCATGTCTGAGAGAGAGAGAGAGAGAGAGAGAGAGAGAGAGAGAGAGAGAGAGAGAGAGAGAGAGAGAGAATCATAAGCAATGATCACTCTAGCGAGCTTACAACAAATTATTACAAAAAAATTTGAATAAACTGAAAAAGAGAAGAAAACACTCTACCTTCTGTGTTAATGCAATGGTCCACAAGTCTGTACAGGGATTGTTAAATTCTAAGCCTGTGTTTTTTTTGGATTGAACAACAGTGATCCAATCATGTGGCAGTTTTTCTTGATACATATCCCAGTACATCCCCTGTACAGCATCCCACCAGAACCGCTTCACAGGAGATTTCTTCCTTATAAGCTGCCGTGATGAGAATGCAAAGGGCTTAACAAACTGCATGACTTTCTTCAGAACTATAAAAAGTATATTGATAATAAAAGATAATAAAAACAAAGTAAATAAATCATCTATTCGTCTTTCCCCCCAAAAAAGGCAAATAACACATAAAGAATTTAAGCATGGTGTGCAAGTCTTCCACTAAGAAACAAACCCAAATCTTGCTCACTTGCTTCACTCTAGGAATAGACACATCATAGTCAGCAGCAGCATAGTCCTGTGCTGCATGCCTCTTCTTGGCCACCTGGGCCAGCAGCTGCAAGGCTTTCTGGGATGCAACTTCCTCAGCTTCTTCTTGGCTCTTCCTAGAGTCAGGATAGCTGTGTACTGTCAGCAGGTCTCCAATCTGCGTGTGTCAGAATATACATGAAAGACATTAGCATTAGCAACAACCTCACTGTAATGTAACATCCCTCAACATACAACTTTTTCAAACTAAAGATTAACTAGTTTTTACCTTGATTGTTGTACACCAATCCAGCTTTTTCTTGCCATAGTTGACACTGAAGTAATTGGGGACTAAGCCAGGCTCACATAATGTTTGCACAGCCTCCACAAGTTGCTGCTTGAATGTCTTCTTGGCAGGTTTCTTAGCTTGTACTTTTGGATGACTTGTATGCTGATATGAATGGCACAAGAGTTGTTTAAAAGTATAACATATTAAAGGAAAAAATGAGTATATTTTTTGTTATTCTCCAGGCTGATTTGGATAGCCTTTATAAGTTGAATGAACCTAACACATGCAACCATATCAAGGATTTCATATTATAGTTATAATCATTATAAATTGAATCATTAATACACATTAAAGAAAATTTCAATGATAACTAGGAAACCCACTTTACATAATATGAAATAATCAATCCTTTTCTTGGACTTTTATATGGTATTATATTCCTTATTGTTATACCAATAAATATTTCTTAACAAAACATAGAATTCTTATAAATGCTACAAAAGATTATCACACTATAGTTTGCTTTTAGGTTAAGTACAAAAACTGTGTAATGCTCAAACTGAAATTTTTCCTTCTTTCTCTTACCAATCACCTAAATACATCAGAAATATGGATGGATTGAAGGAAAACTGTTTACAGCTTACCTTAGAGTTGGACAGTCTTTTCTGATTTTGACATTGTGGTGTTATACCATTAGTAGTGGACGTGGTGCTGTTCATTCTCAAATGTCTCCGGATATAATACTGCCACTGATTGACTGGAACAGGTTGGACGGAACGAAGGTGTCGGGGAGCAGGAGACAAAGCCTGGATGGGAGATAAAATACCTCCATAAACTGGTCCCAAAATTCCAGGTGGACCTTTGGATAACCTCTTGCTTTCAAGCATCAATCACTAAACAAGTTTCACTATACATCAGCATCACTACATACGAGTAGCTACTAAAGAAGAAGAATCCAGTTACAAAATTAATTTAACCTTTGTCCTTCTGGGCTGTGTCTTAACAGTGTTAGACTTTTGTTCCTGGACGTGCCGTAAGATCAAGTCAATGTTCTTGTCAGCCACCACACTAACAAAAATTTGTCCACCCCTGGTTTCTAATTTTAGAACCTGAAGAAGATGATTTTATAAGATACAACAAAAGATGAGTTTGATTTGATCAAAAAGTCCTTTATTGTCTACTGTGAAGATTGTACACTATTTCATGAGGACTTATAAATAAAATTTCAAAAAGATGAATTAATGAATAAATTAATAACTTATGAAACAATCAACAAATGTGAATATTCAAGTCATAAAACCATTGCTGCTTGAGTGACTTTGGTGATTCAGTTAACAATCTTTTTTTTCTAAAATTCAAATGGTGCACAATCTGATACTTACTTCTGGAATAGATTTTAAAAACTTTTCTAAGGTAGGATACATCAGTTCCCTAAAGGGGATGTTAGTCCCCACCACAGTTTTGTATTCCGCTGGAAATATACAAGAAAATTCAACTCATTAAAAGTTAACAAATATTCAGCCTTGTACAGTGTATATACATAAACTGATTATAGAAGAATTGGTCACACAAATTTCTAAACATATTGATAAGACTAAGATTAACCTTGACAGGATTGAGTAAAAAAATCCCTCAATACTAAATATATCTGAATTCATAACAAAGTACAGATAAGGTTCTTACATACATCTTATGGATTTCAATCAAAATGTGAGACAATGAATTTCTATGTTTTGAATCCAAACTCTTTCTCACCATTAAGTTTGTTCATTGGCAGTTTTCCACCACAGGATGTAAGAACTGACTTCAACAAGGTGCCCACCTCCCTCTCCTTCTGCTTCGGCATTTTTGTAGACATGATGCTCCTATTGCTGCTGGCTGTGACTAGTAACTCTTTAGGCTTCAAAACACATCAAACCTGAAAACAATCTAGGCTATAAAACTGAAAAATCTTCATTATGAATGATTTATTAACCCAGGAGGAGTGGATGGTGGGTGCTCAGCATGTCCTGTACCATAGCATGGGGCACAAAGCATAACACATAGCAAGGAGAAGCATGATTGTACCAAGTGAGAGTTGGAAGGATGGCAAGAAAACACCTGAAGGTTGCCATGGAGAGTAAACACAAGGAGAAAAAGGAGCCTTGAAAACCAGGAGAGAGAGAGAGAGAGAGAGAGAGAAGAGGGACAGCAATCCAAAGCCATCAAGACTTATTGAAAGAATGATCACATATAAAGGAAAGAATTATGGAGAAAGGATATTTTCCTACTCAGCTGAGCAGAGTGCTGTGTTCTCTAGTTCCGAAATATACACATATGCTGTGGATCTAGTGTTTCCATGTCCTTGGCTTGCATGCCACTCTTACACTGTTTGCATCACAGCATCTTGTAATGGAGTCATTGCTGTCCTCACTTCTCTGTGCAACTTGCTGTCTGGTCTGGTAAGAGTTCATGTAGCTTGTGAGTTGGAGAGTTGTGTAAATCAGGGAATGAGATGCAATTATT
Source organism: Callinectes sapidus (assembly GCA_020233015.1). Classification (NCBI taxonomy): domain Eukaryota; kingdom Metazoa; phylum Arthropoda; class Malacostraca; order Decapoda; family Portunidae; genus Callinectes; species Callinectes sapidus. The sequence continues at coordinate 3,256,061 of CM035211.1, read as the reverse complement.
TGTTGTTTTTTCTTGTCACAAATATGACTGGTTAGTTATATATTCATTCTCCAAGAATGTGAGATAGGTGCGGAAATATATGATGATATACATCATATGTTTCCATACCTTTCTCACATTCTTGGAGAATGAATACATCTTGTTTTTTTTTTATGTAAACTTATTGCTAATGGCAACAAAACAAAACTGCTGGAAGTTATTACTGTGTAGATTGATTGTATTTGTATATTGGAGCAAGGAATGAAACCTTTACAAAACGACACTAAAATAAGTGCTGATGATTATAGAAGCATCTTAAGTATTACCATAAACCTCAAAAGGTCAGAACACTTGAGAATAAGAGAATAATAATAGAGAATCCTATAAATGAATAGGTATATTGTATTGTTTTACCATCACCATAATAGTTTAGGTGAGCAGCAGTGCCTGATATGGTTAAGCAGAGCCTCCACCAACCATGAAGAGCTTGTAACCTGTCAACATTTAAATATCTCTCGGCAAAATCATCATCGCAACCCCAGGACAACCACCACTAGTGTGCGTGAGTAATAGTAACGTATGGTGAGGGGAGAGGCGACTCATGGTGAGGCACATCACCATAACTCGTGTACTGTCAGTCTATCACAACCAACACCTCCATTCATGTATGGCCCTTAACACAGCGCTCACCTGTAACATGGCTCAGTATCTCCTGCTCTAACGTGTGCATTCAGAAACGTCTTTCCCTCTCGCCACCATAATTTTCCAAAGGTCACAGACAGACAACCAACCAACCATATTTTCAAAATCTTCCTATTAATAAACTGGTAATCTTGCCAATCCATCAACAGAATCACAAAATACCCTTAAACACACTGGAATCTTCAAGAAGAACCCTTGGAAAGCAGTGATGGTGGGAAAGCAATGCGTTTCAGGATACAGGACCACCTTCATCAGGAAACGCCATGGCTGCTGCATTCAACACTACCTACTCAGGACATCCATAATGCTGCTTTACAGACGCCCCTATAATGTACAACGTCCTTACATGAATATCTAACATACCCACGCTTCTTGGATCTCTCAACTAACGAACTTCTACCTGTCTCGGATCGTCTGCGTCAATTCAATAGCTGCTACCTGCGCCAGTCGCCACGCTGTCCCCGCTGGCCGCTGCTGTTGGGTTCGAGCTGTTCCGGACTAGCGTGGAATTGAAAGTATTTTTATCGGCGCCTACTTTTAAATTTCAAGTTATTTTTGTTGGTTTTCTTCCGTTCTCAGTGCATTATATCTATTTTTGTTTTGTCTGTCATTGTTTTGTTTTGTTTTGTTTTGTCTTGTCTCAGGGAACAGCATGCAACTTATCATCATAGCTACGGTTGATTGGTGCTGTTATTTATAAAGTTGATGTTGTGGGCATAAATTGTATTAGCTGTATTAGTGATATGGCAAAATCAGAATCAAGTAATGTGCTCCTTCTAACTCCCAAATACCAAGTCTTGTATGTATATACGTATTTTACAAATGATTTACAAATTTTACATTGTCATGGATTGATTTTCATAGACGTTTTTTTTTTTTTTCTTCATTGTCTGTGAAATATGTTATGATAGAAATGGAGCAAGTAAACAGGGTGGTGTCAACCCAGCTGGGAATTTGAATGTTGTCTTCTTGCATTTACCATAATCCATGTAGACTATTATCCCAAGCAATAATCTGTCTTGTACCTAGGTCACTTCGATAATGTTTTGTCATAATTTCCAAACCTGTAATACTGCTGATGTGACAAAAAAAAAAAAAAAAAAAAATGCCCATGATAGTAAATTTGACTTGAGTAAAAATACATATACGATGATTATCACTCAATACTCTAAATTAGAACTAGATTTTTTTCCCCCATATTTTGTTTGATTTGATTTATGTTTCCCTATTTTATTTCTTTGTAATATTAAAAGATCAGTGTGCTGGTTTTGGGCTGGTTTTGTGTTGGGAGTGTTGGGCGGAAAACAACCCGCGCCTGTCTTGCATCAGCTGTTTGGCTGTTGTTGTTACACAAGTCACATCACAAGGCCGCTGGGACACAGGGACGGGATGAAAGGCTGGCCAGGTGTGTGCAGGATTTATTGACCCGTTTAAGGTGAATAATGTTACTATATTTACTCGTGTACTTCGATATTTTCAGATCAAAGTATAGTCTCATAGGAAATGTTCAGTGTGTATCTGAAGTCCCGACATGCACACACACACTGGGAGTCTTATTAAATGAGAAACATGAGAAAGGTAAGTAATTCTTTGTAATATGTCTTCCTCCAATTCCTTCATAAGCTTTAGCATGGGGAAGCCACATTTGTGACAAATTTGGACAGTCTTGAAGAAGCCTAAGGATGGAACACCGTGTTTTGAGAATGGTGAAATTTCCAGCTAATGTAACTCGACCATACCAAACCCAAAGCAGGTGTGCCTTGTGCTGTGATAGGGTTGTGGGCTCACTGGGTTTGGGTCCGTACTACAAAAAAATATATTGCAAAGAGAATATTATATGCGGTGCAGTGAGATTGCTAAGAGAATTATATGAGGTGCAGTGATATTGCTAAGAGAATTATATGAGGTGCTGTGAGATTGCCAAGAGAATTATATGAGGTGCAGTGAGATTGCCAAGAGAATTATATGAGGTGCATTGGGTACAAGAGCCTCTAGTGAGAGAGAGAAGGTAGAGAGTGAGTGTGTGAAGAAAGAGATCCATATAAGGGTAGGAATTAATGCTGACATTTTTTGACAGGGAATTCTTAGTGAAAGGTGACATAATTATTGCTTCTGCAGTATTTCTCTTCTAAACTCTTGAAAAATATACATATATAACCTACTATAATCAGTTAATTTCTGTAAAGGGATGCACAAACACAAGCTGAAATATGATACTTGTAATACATAATTGTTACTGTTAAAGATACACCAGACATAAATGTAGTATATTGTGTGGCTGGTGTACTAATCCAATTATATTCTGATATATTCATTATAAAAGACAAATGTGCTCTCTGACTTGTGAATGGGACTTCATCGTCTTGGCATTTTAGATCTGAGAATAGTTCATGGATTAAGATGACATAACCAGCAGATGATATGTTAGATAAAATTGCTTTATGATATACCACTTCATTCATTCTTCCTATAGAAAGCTGATGAGGTTTAAGTATAGTTCCTGTAGCTGATGGAAGGATGGAGCGAGTGATTCACAATGCAATGAGGCTTGTATGGAGCCGAGCCAGTGTGCTGTGCTCCTTGGTGCGCAGGTCTCCACCACATCTGCCTCAGGCTCATTCACAGGTAAGGACTACAATTTATTGCATAGTGTCTTTGGTCAACATTTTGTGAAGGAAGGTTTTTAATTTTGTACATGCAATGAGATACTCATCAGGTCAGCTTGTTTCTTTGTTTTGTTTTTTCTTATGACTGAACTACCATTAGCCTGTATGAAAACTTCTCTATTGTTAAATTGGGAAATGTTAGAAACCATCACTTTGAACTTTTTGAGCCCTTGACTACCCTGTACTACACATTGAGAGAAAACAGTAATGATGTCAGAGTAACTAATTATGATCTTCAGGTTTCTTTTTTAATAAACTACATGATACCCTCAGAGAACTTTTGCTGCCTACTTCCCATCAAGAACAACCTTCATCAAGAAATACAAACCAGCATTGCTTTCTTCAACATGGACAAAGATTAATCGGGAGTTTGTTGCCGTCACAAAGCTTCTTGAGAGGTGCGATTGATATGAAGGTTGAAGTTAGTGTACTTATATTTGTTGGTGTCATTTAAAGGACATGCCAATTTTTGTAGATGGTACACATCTTTTGCTGCTCTTTGTACTTTCCTTAGTATAGCAGTATTTCTTTGATTCCATACCACTGCTGCACATTCATAATAGTAATGAGAAAGAAACATGATGTAATTAAAAGAATTTTGAGATATCCATTGCTGTTACTGATTTCTATTTTGCATTCTGCAGATCTGGAATAAAGGAATACCAGCAACATGAACTATTACGCTCCTATCTCCATACAAGTTCCCCTCATCCCAACCAACCTGGCCAGGGAGGGATGCCAGGCAGAGGAGGAGCTGGCCAGCCACAGGGAGGTTCAGGCAGCAATGGCAACAAAGACAATGATGATGAGAAGAAGGGTATGCTGGCTAAGGCTGCTTTGTGGATGCTGACAGCCTACATGTTCATTGCCATTATCTCCCTCCTCTTTCCAGGCAGCAACCAACCTGAGGTGAGATGAAAATATCAACCTTGAGTTGCAAATAAAGATTTATGGATTCATTACATTGCTTGATGTGGAACTGACATATTTGTATAAAAGAAGTAACACAAGCATCCATGTCAGATTGCTCGCTATGTGTCTTGGAATGAGTTTGTGCATCAAATGCTGGCACACGGGGAAGTGGAGGAGCTCATTGTGCGACCCGACCTGGACATTGTGACCATCATCCTGCATGAGGGTGCTATTGTCAAGGGCAAGAAGGTACAAACTCCATGTGCATTTTAAATTTAGGCAGAAATGTTCAGTGATTTGTGTTGCCAGATCTAAAAATTACACATCATTTCAAGCACTTAATTTATATTTGCAATAAGAAGCATGAAAGTTAGAAGTGCCATCCAAAACATCAGAACCTGCTGATGTCCAAAATTTATATGAATAGATGAATTATTTATTATCAGAGAAGTCAGGAATTGTGTGTTAAGTATTGGCATCAGTGTGAGAGATGATATTCTTTTGTAGATGGAACAAAGGACTTACCACATGAATATAGTAGACCTGCAGCATTTTGAGGAAAGGCTGAGAGAAGCAGAGAGTAAGCTGGGGATACGACCAGACCAAGGGATTCCTGTGGTTTATGAACGGAGTGGAGACACAGCAAGTCGCCTGCTGGCCTCTATTATTGTGGTGGCCATCATTGTCTCCCTCCTTTCTCGTAACATGAACATCCGAGGCCCACTGGGCATGGAGGGAATGGTGGGTTCCTGCTGTTTCCTGCCTCAAAGCAATCATTCAATTTATTGTATGTAATGCTTTTGTAGCCATTTAATCCTTTCTAGTTTTCATAGATTTTATTGACAGATTTCTGTATTTTATTTTTTCTTGTTCTTTCCACAAATACATTTTGTTGTGAATGAATTTCCTTTCAGTCTCAAATGACTCGTGCTAAGTTCACCATCATTGATCCTCTGCTTCCGGGGTCAGGGCGAGGCGTCAAGTTCTCTGATGTAGCAGGTGCCAAAGAGGCCAAACAGGAAGTCATGGAATTTGTTGACTTTCTAAAGAATCCTGATAAGTACAGGACTCTTGGAGCCAAGGTAAGATGAAACAAAGCCTTCCATTCTTTGTGCACAAGGTTTCAAAGTTTTGATACCAGGTCTGTATAGAAAAAATGACATTATTATTAAATGTGTGACTTGTTCTCGACTTTATAAAAAAACTGACAGAAGAGTATCATAGGTGACATATTGTTAGCGAATGTAGAGTTGTTAGTTGTTACACTGTGATATAGTTCAATTTTGCCTTTTTGTAGGTCCCCAAGGGTGCACTCCTGCTTGGCCCTCCTGGCTGTGGCAAGACTTTGTTGGCCAAGGCTGTGGCCACAGAGGGTCAGATACCCTTCTTAGCTATGAATGGTTCGGAATTTACAGAGATGATTGGAGGACTGGGAGCTGCCAGGGTAAGGTAAGAGAAACAATAAAACTCATAATTAGATGATGTAATGAGTCTTCTTTAATGCTAGCCTAATAAGGAGATTCCTTGTGTCTCAACTCCTTGGATAGAATTGCACACTAAATTCTGTAAACAATAAACCTTGATGCAATGAATATTGAGTTGATTTCAAAATCTGTTGAACAAGCCTCACAAATTTGAATAAAATGTAGATTTAAAAATACATTCTTGAGTATGCTGTGCATAGGTAGTGATAAGAAATATGTGTTTTGAGCGGTAGTGAGTCTTGTTCTTTGTGTATGTTTACACACTTAGAGTATTTAATAGCGAATGACTATTCACTAGAAGGTCTTGCTGTAATGACCTTCATTTATAATAAGCTTTTAAGTGTTGTGATCTGACCCTTCTCCAATTAATCTGTTATATTATTAAGGGTATAATGTACAGGAAATGAGATACCAGATGCTTGTATTAGTGGTTCATATTTGTAATAATTGATATGTTTTGTGGTTCAGAGATTTGTTCAAGGAAGCAAGAAAACGTGCGCCATGCATCGTGTACATTGATGAGCTTGATGCAATAGGCCGCCAGAGGTCCAGCGGACAGAGTGGCTTTGATGGAGGCTCTGGAGAGTCTGAACAGACACTCAATCAGTTACTGGTGGAGATGGATGGCATTGGCTCCAAGGAAGGGGTTGTCCTACTTGCTTCCACCAATAGATTGGACATCCTGGACAAGGTTTGTAAAATGTTTCTGGGATGCTCATTTCATTGGGAAATATATAGATGGTGATGCTTCCTAGTTGCTTCAAGAAATAATGTGTTTGTTGGTGCCTAGAATCAAACAGGAAAACAAAAGAAATTAATATTGCACAAAGTATTTTTGAGCTTAGCTTTGTTTTAGCATGAGATTAACAGTACTGGCAAAACATTTGTCGGTATCCCATTACTTCACTAATGGAGATGGCCGGCTGTATTGTGGGAAGCAATGCAAGACTTGCATAGTACAAATCTTTGGCTGAGGATCTGTAACATGTCATTCTTCAACTCTGCTCAGGCACTATTGCGGCCTGGAAGGTTTGACCGACACATCATGATGGACCTGCCCAACCAGGAGGAACGTCGAGAGATCTTTGAGCATCACCTTAAGAGCATTGTCCTTCAGAAGCCAGCAAGTTACTATTCTCGAAGGATGGCTTCCCTCACTCTTGGGTTTAGTGGTAAGACATGTCTTCAGTAATGAAGCAATTTGTGAAAAATTGTGTAATTTTTATTATGGACTTTATCAATTTTACTTTTGCTGTTTATTTGTTTATTTCTTAATGCTTTGCCTTGTCACATGAGCTTCATTGAAGATTATTATTCACACTGACACACTACCAACACTTGTTAAGATTTTCCATGATATGACAGGACCTAACTGTTATCTTCAAGATGTTCATGCTGTACCTCCATGTGAAGAAAGGGAACAGAGAGATAATGGTGGCTAATCCTTTGCTTTCTTGCCTGCAGGTGCTGACATAGCCAATGTTGTCAATGAGGCTGCCCTGCATGCTGCTAGGTATGGTAAGAAAGTTGTGTCAGCTCTGGATTTGGAGTATGCAGTGGAGCGTGTGGTTGGTGGCACAGAGAAGAGATCACAGGTGAGATAGTATGAGTATGAATCATTTCTATCCTGTTGCTGGATGAAAAATGAATGTCTAAGAAAATAGTGAAAATTGTTCTAAGTACCACAACAAATAACCTTTAAATTCACCATATGTTTCTTGTCTTGCTTTCTGTTATAACAGGCTCTGTCTCCAGAAGAAAGGCGTGTTGTAGCTTACCATGAATCAGGCCATGCCCTGATAGGCTGGCTCATGGAGCATACAGATGCCCTCCTAAAGGTTACCATAGTGCCAAGAACCAGCCAAGCCCTTGGTTTTGCTCAGTACGTGCCCAAGGATCAAAAACTCTTCACTCAGCATGAGGTGAGAAACATATTGCATTGTAATGTAACTGTCTTGGTAATGATAGTATGATTCATGAAACTGAGTTTGAATTACTAGTGTGATTTACCTTGGAGAATTGCTAAACTCAGTGTAGGGGCCTTATCTGTCCATGTATGGAGTATGCTTCAAAGGCAAGATTCTACTCATTGCTTCTCTGAACAGGATGGAACCAAAGCATTTCTTATCAATTCTATCTCTTTCTTTGCCGTAATGTTGCATCTTTTACTGAAATTCTAACAACTCTCCTGATCTTGCTAGCTGCATAGTACCTCTTTCCTTCATTGGCATCATTGCACAAGACTTTATTTCTTCAAGCCATGAATTTATTTTCAGCTGTTTGAAAAGATGTGTATGGCTCTTGGAGGTCGTGTGGCTGAGTCTCTGGTGTTCAACAGAGTCACCACAGGAGCTCAGAATGACCTGGAAAAAGTCACCAAGATGGCTTATGCTATGGTAATATTGTTACAAAATATCTTGACTGATGTGAACATCGTGTAGAAAGCATTGCAGTGATAGTTGCTTTTGACGACCTTTTCTCGGAATGTACATTATGTTTATTTTCAGGTTCGGACGTTTGGATTTAGCGATGCTGTTGGTTTGGTGTCATATCCTGAGGAGGAGAGCCGAGAGTTTGGGGTGCGGCCATATTCTGATAATCTAGAAGCTGTTATGGAGAAAGAAGTCTCTAGTCTTATATTTTCAGCCTACAAGAAGACTGAAGAAGTTCTGCAGTCAAATATGGATAAATTGAAGTTGGTAAGGACCTTGTATAACTTATGAAATTGTTAAATTTTTTTGTTTGCCAGTTATGCACTTCATTGATTTATTTATCACTTTATAGCTAGCAGAAGCACTACTGCAGAAAGAGACCTTGAACTATGATGACGTGAAGGCTGTGCTTGGACCAATGCCCTACACCAACAAGGTGTTGGTGGAACCTATCCAGTTTGAAGGAGAGATCAACACCTGGAAGGAAGCTGGCAAGCAAGGATGAAGTGTGGAGACTTGTAAATATTTGTTAGACAAGTTTACTTACTGCAGATTTGTACAGTCACTTTTTTGAGTATGCATGGTCAAGATGCAAGAAGTGATGTCAGTAAGACAAATGTAATAAACTATTTATTTTATACGTCCTAAGCTTTTTTGTAATCCATGGTACAGTGGAACCGCTTGCACTCTGGGGGCCTTGGGATCCCCTAGCGCACAGGTTTGAATACTGACTACAGTCTGAGTGGAGAAGGGTGTCCACACAGGGTAGCAGTTCCAAAGTGGGTGGGCTTTCAAATAGGTCTCCATTAGGTGGTCTCCTTTAGCCCATAAATTCCCATAAAAAGCCCAGATTGTATAAAAAATAAATAAAAAAATAAGCATTACTATAATTCTATTCATTCAGAGAACACAATTGGGATATGAAAAGATTACAGTATATATAGAAATCTATTTCATTTAAGGCTGTAACCATCAGCATGAGATATAAGGGTGTCAGGAGTCATCATTCTTGAGCAGTTCCAGAGTGATAGCCTGGAGCTGACTGGTCAATTGTGGAAGGTTCACATCCTCCCCAAACATGACCTGCAAAATGTGAATTTTCAGAGTGGGGAGATAACGTTTGGTTAATTTGTTGCTGAAATTTATACCATTACTATGGATTTCCGTGTCTTGTGACAACACATGTGTTGACATGGTAAGTATAGTATACTACTGAGTATCATGCTTGCTTGCTTTCCAAGACACCACGTGAAACTTGTGATATCAAAACTGAAGACATTGATTTATTTCAGCATCACAACCTATACCTATTTGAGTTTGTTTTGCTGTCCCATTCAGCATGATGCAGGCATGAATTGGCAGTGCAGCACCATTGCATTTAAATCTGTTTAAATGCAAGTATCCACATATTTTGTTCTTAAATCCAGTGTAATACAGTAGTACAGCACCATTGTATCTAAAACTTAAGTTATAATTTGTATCTGATGTGATGAGGCAGTCACTACCATCACTATCCCATCTAAAATTGTGTGTACTTGTGTGTGCCTTGTTCTCACATCCGGCATGAAATGGCAGTGGGTGTAGTGCCATTGCATCTGAAACTGTGTTAGTGTGTATCTTTGGCTTCATATCTGGCTTGATGGGGCAGTGCAATGCCATCACATTTCTCAGCCTTCCTTTTCCCATCTCTTGCTTGCAAACCAGCATAACTAGTGTTATGGTTTTATCCATAAGAATTTGTATGTTCAGGTCTGTGAACTGTACACAAATGTGTATACAGTACCTATCATGTATGCACGGTTGCACAAACGAAGTCGGATCCCTCGTGCATGAAAAAGCACATTAGTAAATAGAAGTTGGACAATGTTTGTTCTCTAGTTCTCTACAAAACAACACTTGCCTCTTCCCTTGATGAGTCTGGCAGACTTGGATCCTCATCGTCTGAGTCCCCAGCCTCTCTCAGTCTCTGCAGCAGGCCATCCCCTTCCAATATGGGCTTCAACCAGCTGAATATGGCAAGGGCAACTTGTAAACACATGTACACGTTGATGATTTTGTGTGGAAAGTATTCTTAGCATCCTCAAAATATCATTACACTCTTATTCTATGATCTATCCAAGAGAATGAAAAATTTAATAAATAAATAATAAATAAAAATTGACCAATAATTCAACAAATGAAATAATGAATAAGTAAACAAGTAATTATCATGAATAAAATAAACATACACAAATGGATGAAATAAAGTGGGCTAACCAACAACAGAAATTAATGGCTCAGGTAATTTCTGTGAAGAACTTGTACTGAAAATCGTTCATAAACATTTGAATTTTTGCAAACCAACAAGTACATGCAACACTGCATGACTTAATGGAACAGAAAGAGAGAACAAAAATAGTGAAAATTTGAATAACATTTATGTCAGAATCTCTATAATGAACTGGCAAGCATGATATATGGAAAGTGCATGCCTAAAAGTCTCACCTCTGATCTTGGAAGAGGTGACTTGGAGGCAGGGATGTGTGGCTGGCCAGGACCCGGTGCTCCTCCAAGGCTCCTCGCTCCTGGAACACCTGACTGCACACATGGCATTCTTTCTGAGCTGTCTGCATGGAGAAATGGAAGAGAAAGAGACAATAGCAAACATTGAAAACAATGACAAGAACACAATAATAGAAATAATAGTAAGTTACTAAGAGAATCTTATCCCAGTACTTTAATGAAAGTTCATATCATTTACCTTTCTCCTTATGTAGTTGATCAACTTCACCTGTGTGTAGTAGGAGAGGCCACTCACCACCTCTGGGAAGTCAAAGCAGTGTAAGATGCTCATGTGTGCATACACGAGCATATGTGCACGCTCCCCAGATACTGTATAACAGCAGAACAAACATGTCACCACCAGATCAACTTCCTTGTCCTCAGTCTGTGTGAGCTCCTCTCGCAGAGAAGAACTGTACAGGATGGAGTCATTGGGTGGCTGTATGTCTTCAGGGTACACCACCTGTCAAACAAACATCAATTAACTTGTACTGAAAATTTCTCCAAACTGGCCACAGAACTTGTAACCAGCTTTTCATTCTACCACAGGGGAATATGAAAAAATAATAATAAAAAAGCTTTCAGGAGCAGAGATATCATCATACCACTATAACCTTGCCTGGTCAGCCACACTTGTTGAAGAGCCTTGTGGGTCATCCATCTCACCATCTTCCAGGTGTTGCAACAGACCATCATTGTCACACACTGGGATGTGGTACCTTAAAGTTGGAAACAGCATTAAAGATTCATGTGCAAAACTACATATAAATCAAGAATTAAATAGTTAAATCAAAATATAGTTCAATTCATCATGAAAATAATATGATGAGTGAATTTGCATGCCAAAATGGTTAGCTTGGGATTGTTTGATGAATTTTCAAGATGTTATGTAACAGTTAAACAAGAGACTTACCGTGGTAAGTCCCAAACAAGTGGATTAGGAAGTGTGCAGTGAGAAGAGTCAATTATGTGCTTCTGCAGGGCCTCATAGGTGGCAAACACACACTGGCATTTCAAACACTGCAACTCCAACATCTGGTAAGAAAGTTTCATGGTATTAATCTTACATTAAATATCCTATACTCCTTCATGCCTCACTCTCTGTGTGCATGTCCCCAAAAGATAAGGCTACACCAGAGGTGCTTCCACCTCTTCCAATCTAGACACTCCCTCCTTGTTGGCTCAAGGCCTCCTCTTTAACACATACTTCTTTACCTTATAATTCCCCTCAAAATAGCATTCTTTCCTATAAGATCATTCTTTTCACTACTACGCATCTTTACAAACACTTAGCGTTTCATCTCACAGTGTGGCAAAATTATCTACTTCATGAGTGTTTAACGACTGAGACAAAGACAGTAACTGCATAACTGACAACATATACACTGTAATTTGAATATTAGTAGCACACACAATGCAGCTACACTCACATTACCATTGCTTCTATGATATCAGTAACATTATGAGGAAAAGATAACAAGATCTATTCTATTTTGAGGTATTTGACTCCATGTCACAGGGAGTCTATGCCTTCTTTACCCTCTTTCGTGTTACTATTTTTCTTTGATCTTCCACATCTTCAACTTTTCATTTCCAAATTTGAGCACGGAAACAACTGGTTACCTTTTTTCCTTAAGTCCCAAACATTCACATTCATTCACCCAGTCATACTTACACAACATCGGATATAGTTGACAACTTTTACTTTCTGATAAAAGTTGAAGTTGTGAGTGATCTGCTGGAAGTCAAAGTTGTGATGAACCTGCATGTGGCTGAACAGACCTGCAGGAACCTGACCAAGAAAGTAATAGATTAAAATAGTGTTGAATAGTGTTATAATAGATCAAAAGTTCTTAAACTTATTCGTTAGTGGAGTAGCAATATCTCTTCAAGGTTGATACATCACCTTTACTCATCTGTAGTATATACCTATTCATAAAAATTACATGGCACAATTGGGAAACAGTCACGAAGCACTTCTACATTGTGACACAGTGTGAGAATCAATGCAATGTTACAAGCCCTCCTTGTGTTGGCTTCCCCAGCACTTCAATGCCTGTGAACACAGTAGAAAATATGAGGCATAGGAATCACCTCTGCCATTCCAGACTAGTACATATAGATAGGTAGATGTATTATCATTCTCTTTTCCATTCATCATTCATGATGATCCAAGTAAGTGAGAAAGTAACCTTTGTAGTGGTGAAGGAACAGAAAAGACAAGTGGTGGGGTGAACACTGACTTCCAGCCAGTCAGTCCATGCTGGCTCCTCCTTACACTTCACAGCCTGCCCATCATCCTCACTCAGACTTTCTGTGTCACTCTCTTCATCCAGATCCCGTTTTGTCTCCTCCCAAGGCATTCCTGGCTAGAGAAACAAAGACTTTTAAATTCTTGCAGTTTGCTCATGTCATTATAATTTTGAGACTCCTAACATGTTGGACTTCACTAAATGGCAGCTAGCCATTCTGAAGTTTATAGCAAATTCCGTATCTTTAAGTCTTCTAAGTCAGTAGTTCTCAAACTAGAGTGCAACCCAACTTAGGTTGCACGATAAATTTCGATTGGTTGTTGGGACATAATTAGAAAAAAACCTGATGTTCTCATTTACTTACTAGACTAAAGCTGCAACTGGCAATCTCACACCAAGAGACAACTGTCTCATCCACACCTGTGATGCCACTCACAACTCACAATCAAAATACACTCACAGGGATTCCTTCACATCTTACCTTTTAAGCTTCCAGAAGAGAATGGGACTAATCCTTACCAACCACACTGGTCGTGTAATATATTCAATGAAAACATTTTGCCAGATATAAAATTTATACATCCAACATACCAGAATCTTTCAGAGTCGCTCACATGGGAGTTCACAGCACAGCTATATTATAACACATTGTTAAAAACAGTGAAGTTTGTGTTTTGAATCAATTACATTCCCTTGAGGTAGTGAATCTTCTGGAAGCAAAACACATAATGCTAAGGACAAATGCAATTTCCATGTGCAAATGCAGAGTTTTTCTTCAAAGAAAATGAAATCAGAAACAAGGAAAACAAACTATATAATACCCTCAAGTAGTTCCGGAGATAAAATTTGTCATAAACTTTGTTTTTGGGGTTGAGGCAACGGTGCTGCTGCTTCCTCATATGTTCTCGCAGCATCTTGTGTGTCTTAAAGATTTTCTCACAACATAAACACTGCAAGCTGGAACAAACAAACAAACAAAAAAAAAAAAAACATGAAAGCAATAACAATTTGTTACATATTTTCTAGTCTGAACAAGAAATAAACATCTCAAAAGTTTATCTAGACTATATTTAGTCAGAATATTTTTTAACATTAACTTTATTCAGATGCTTGTATACACCATTGTTGTAAAAAAGACAAAATGGATTGTGACATACTTTCTCAGTTTGTCATGAAGAATATCCAGGAGCTGAGCCCCAAACACTATGTTGTCAGGATTGCCCAGGGAAAAGCTGTGCTGGTGAGTCAGGTGTTGGAAACAGTTGGTTACACCTCCTGTCACTATCTCACTGCAGTAAATACATTGACGTGAAAAGCTTATATCTTGACGTTCTCTCTCCTTTTGTTCCACCACATGTTTCTGCAACAACGTACTAAATCAACAAGCAACTCATAATTTTTTTTTTTTTTAAACATTCTAGGATTCAAAACAATTCACAGAATTGAGATACAAGAAATAAATTTGTCATCTACTAAATTATTCCCAGCTTTCCACAGTAAGCATGAAACTTTAATGTCACATATGTAATATACGGACACAAATAGCTGAAGGTCATACAAGTGTTCTTTTCCAAGAGAGCAGACACCTTTACCAGTTTCATTTGCATTAATGAATGCCTCAACTTGAAGTCCTCAGGTAGCTTGTCACAGAGGAGGTAATAAGTATTGGCTGGAGAAGGAACAGCAGCAGGAACACCAGGTTCACTGGATGTGTTGAATACCACACAGTAGTCCTGCAAATTGAGGTGACGCAGCTTTCCCCAGTAGAGGATGTATCTGCAGCAACAATGATTCCATTACCAACTCCATTTTAAGTATTATTCACTGAGAGTATAGTTGAGGAGAATGCCTTTGTACAGTTTGTATTGAAAATACTTTGTCTTTCTCCCTTACATGAAATAGTTTAAAAATTAAGCAAAATTTCAAACACTGAGCATAAATAGATAAAACTGTAATATTCATAAAATAAGAGAACAAGATCATCCAACTGACTTAATAAGAAACTAACATGACTTACTGTCTGAGATCAGCCACCTGCTCCACCTCCCCAATGATGAGGTGGTGAGCTTCTAGAAGGTGCTGCAAAAGAAGCTTGCAGTCCTGGGTCACTGTGAAGCTCTTGGGACACAAAGGGCACATCACTGGAGCATCAGAAGCAAAGTTGAAATCCAAGGCAGCAAAATCTGATCCCCAGGCTCCCATGGTGACCTTCACTACCTGAAATAAATTAATACATCCATACTACATACAACTTACGTGTACTACATAATATATATATATATATATATATATATATATATATATATATATATATATATATATATATATATATATATACCAAATTACCAGTAATTCATTGATTGAAAATTGAATGACATCCTTTAAAAGTAAATATTTAGTAGTCATTATCTCCTTATGAGACATGCATAAACAATTAAAAAAGAACTGTGAGGTGCCAACATGTATCTAAGCCTGTGTGTATCTAGAATGTGGGCCTAGGCCTAATTATCAATAGCACACACAGGCCTAACAATGTAAAACTGAAAATGGAGAGAAAATGATTAACATCAATTATCAATTATACAACTTTTGGATCAAAGTGTTTCCCCAAAAAAGTGCTGCTCAGGGCTAACCACTCCCTCCACCCCACATCAGCTACACCACTGCTGGTGTACCCAGGGTTAATGTTTACTATTAATCTTCACCAGTAGCTCATGACACAGCTACATGTTGAGTCAGTATACTCATTCTGCTTCACATCTATGATTTTTTCTTCTTGCTCTTGCCTATTACTGACTCATATTGATATTCTGAAAATCAACATATCATGCCAAAAATAGCATTAGATTATGTTTAAGTTAGGTTAGACTAGTTTTAGGGTTAGGTTAGCTTAGATTAAACTTGTTTTGGTTAAGCTGGTCGCAGATATCAAAATAAAACAGAATTTTGCATTTCCTGAAAAGACAAAGGAGACAAATGGTCATATTCGGTTTTAAAGGAAAGACCTCTTGTATATATTTAACCCGTCTCAATCTACTGGAGATAATGGCACAGGGATGAGGAGTGATGACAGAAAATTAAAAAGAATAAGGCAAAGATATTTCACCTGGCTGGAGAATAGACTAAGGGATTAACATCAGCATGTGAAAGACAGTAATTTCTATTAAACAAATATCCAGAGGTTGTCAAATTCAAGGCAAACCTTCATCAGGGACTAGGAAACCCTGACCACTACTAGTTGCAGCAGTATTTTTTTATGTTTACATTATTTCATGTGGAAACAACAAAAAAAGCCCAGGAAACACCTAAAATTGAGGAAAATATGGACAAGTTGATACTGGGTGGGAGGGTGGAAAGGGGGGGATGGTCTTCATCTAGTCATTGTGGGTGGTCTAGATGGGAATAAAACCATCACCTGATTCAACACGGCAATGGAGTATGTATCTATTTTTGTGGTTAATTCTGGCTTTGTTTCACTCACTGGATCTGGAAACACAAGGGAGTGGATATCTTTTTACTTTTACACCAGTCTCAAGTTGGCCTTTCATACCCTTCCCATCTGTTAGGGCTTTCCATATTGAGTAATTTGAACCCCATATGTAACACCCGCAAATAATTTATAATGGTGTTGGCAATTTTTTAGGATTTACATGATTTGCGGGAGACAACTGGCCACTCGGTAACACCACCATGGGTACTGTCTAAGGGTAACTGAGCATTGGTCAGCGTGAATTTGTTCATATGTGCGTGTGTCAATAATCTGGGCAGGTGCCAGAATTAGTCATGGTGATTGGTTCTTTGGTTTGTCCAGTGGCTTATAAAAAATACATAATTAATTCTGCCAATCACAGCCTCTTGAGGACATAGAAGCTCAATTTGAAACATTCAGATAAGTCTTAGGAGATGTCTACCCATGAGAGGTGAATCATGCATTACACGCTGATTTTCAATAAAGAGATGACTTTTGGCTATGTAGAGCCAGCAGGGCTCAGTTAGAGCCTGCAAAGTTCAGTTAGAGCCCACAAGGTTCAGTTAGAGCCCGTAAAGTTTAGTTAGAGCACCCCAGGGCTAGATGGTATTATTTTACTTTAACACCAGTCTCAAGTTGGCTTTTCATACCCTTTCCATCTGTTAGAGATTTCCATACTGAGTAATTTGACCCCCATAAGTAAGTGGCGCAAATGAATTATAATGGCGCTAGCGATTTTTGAAGATTTGCCAAATTTGCGGGACAGGCGGGTGCATAGAGCACCCCAGGGGTAGATTTGACCCCCGCCTGGTTATTTTAGTTCATGTAATGATTTAGATTAGAGCGCTGATGGCCAGAAACGGTAGTTTCATCGTGAAGATCAGGTTATTTACGTCATTTTGAAGCGCTGTGGCGAGGCTGAAACTTGCTCCGTTGGCGAGCGTCATTGGTGTTTGTTGTTGTCTCTCTCATTGGTGAAGCCCAAACTGATGATTTGCACCAAAAACAAATAGCAGATTCGTTCAAAACACACCAAAATCTACCAGGGAAAATAGTAGATTTGACCCCCGCCAGGTTACGTTTAGTTTGTATATATAATGTTTTAGCTCAGAGCGCTGCTGGCCACACACATTTAGTTACCCAAGAGACACAACACTGGGCGGTGTTGCCGGGTGCCTAGTCGAGTCACGCGTCCCACAAAGTCAATAAATCTTCAAAGATCACTGGCACCATTATAACTGATTTGAGCCAGTTACATATGGGGATCAAATTACTCAGTATAGAAAGCTCTAACAGATGGGAAGGGTATGAAAAGCCAACTTGAGACTGGTGTTAAAGTAAAATTTTACTGGCTAGATTTGACCCCCCACCAGATTACGTTTAGTTAGCATAATGTTTTAGCTTAGAGCACTGCTGGCCAGACAGTAGTTTCATCGTAAAGGTGAGATTGTTTACTTCATTTTTAATGGCTATATGGCATGTTGAGTTACTTTAGTTTGCAGATTATGGAATTTTAACGTTTTAGTAATTTTGAGGGTAAGGGCGAGGGTGAAACTTGCTCCGTTGGCGATCGTCATTGGTGTTTGTTGTGTTTCTCATTGGCAAGGACGAAACTATCTCTCCCTGGTAGATTTCGGTCTGTTTTGAACTAATCTGCCTGTTGTTTTTGTCGCAAATAGTTAGTCTCAGGGTTCCCCCCCCCCCCCACAGAAAAAATAAAAAAAATAATGATTTACGAGGAAAACAGCTGCCAGATTCATTCAAAACACACCGAATCTACCAGGGAACAATAGTTTCGTCTGAAATTGAGAGACTGGTGTAAAAGTAGAGTGTAGGCAAACATTGATGGCCTGGCATTGGGGGCGAAGCCACGGCTGAGATACCCTTGTGGTCCAATATCTATGTATGTAATTCATTTTAAAAATCAATACAAGAAAAAAGGCACCCAGACTATAATGCGCTAAATTTTTAGACTCAGATATACTAAAACTAATGAGCAATACATATAATACCATTACCGAGTCTAATATTTACAAGGCGACGTCCGACGAAACGTGTGTCTCTTTCAAAATAACGGCACTACAAACACATCATAATGTCGAGAAGGAAATCACAGCCACACTACATTATGTTACATCTTCTGAGTACAAAAAAAAAAGCCTTTTCCAACTAAATAAACACAAATTCCTTAACACATAAAAAAAAGTTTATATTTTGGCACCAAGAAAAATATAATTTGAAAATACAAATAGTCAGACTGCACTAATCAGAATTCAATCCTTCTATTTATAAAGATGCATAAAATCAATCACCGGTGAGATTAATGATCCTAGTTATATCACTAGACGATCACTGCACCACTGCATGCAAGATAAATGGGTTTGGCCTAGCTAAAAACACTGACACATTACAACTCATCACACTGGTCACACCAACCTTGCTTTTCCTCCTATCTGAGCCCAAAGGTCATCAGCCAAGCCACAATAACAACTGTAGAGTGAGACCTACTAAAGAATAACATTATTGCACAAAATTGGCGCTGTGTCTGCAGTGGCACTAACAACAAATAGATTTTTACTACTATGTAATTCCTCTTTTTCATCTTTACAAATCACACATTAATTTTCTTCCAACAACGAGATTAAGCCTTTGAACATTATATATCTATCTGTGAACCAAACTGACATCTCCGTTAGGAGTGGTAACTGAGATACACTGAGACCTTTCAACCTAAGATAAATTTTTACTAGTAAGATTGAAACCTTTCTTTCTCCTATATAAACAAGGATGAAATTAAGTACATCGAGCTGTTGCAGATTGCTCAAGACATTCTGGTCACATCTGTGCCTATGGACTGCTAATTGTTTGTAGGGGAGACCGGGGCAAGTTGGCAACAGGGGTAAGTTGGCACATTTGAAATAACTCTACTATTATCCGCTAGATAGCGTTGATATTGATACCACATAATATGTGGTATCAATATCAACGCTATCTAGCGGATAATAGTAGAATATTATTATTCACATCCCTCCTCCGTACTCACCCACAAGAAGCCAGTGAGAGAGGTCGCACGATTTGCCTGTAGCGAGGAAAAGTTTGATTTTGAGCCATTTGGTAAATAATCGATCACTTAGTCTGTTTCTTTTAAAATGCGCCTGGTTGTACATGAATAAAATTTAATACACCCATAACTTAACTTAGGGTTTAAGGATTATATACACCCCAAACAGACCATGGAAAGTTTCACTGAGTGTATTTAAATCATACTGAATGGGAAATGGTATGGTTGGGGCAAGTTGGCTCAATAAATATGGGGCAAATTGGCACAGTACCAAATGACCTCAGGTGAAAGAGGAAGCCTTGTAACAATAGCTGTTGCTGTCTCAGCAACTGGCAATGTAGTTCCACCTTTTTCCATCTTCCCAAGAATGCATTTCCGTGATCATTTCCTTAAATGTGCTCCTCCTGGTAGTTCTGGATCTGCCATCCCATCAGGATGGATGAAAGAGTCACATTTTCTGGAATTTTTTGAACATTTTGTCAAACACACTAAATGCTCTAAAGAAAAACCAGTTCTTTTGTTACTAGACAATCATGGCTCGCATCTGTCTATACAGGGCCTTGATTTTTGTAAAGCAAATGGCATTATACTGACATGGAGTTATTTTATACATGCCTTAACTGTGACTCAGATGATGATTTAGATTAAATTCACCTCTAGTATTAAGTATTTTCTGCAATTATGACCTCGAAGTGCAATTATTTTCATTTAGATATTTTGAAAGTTATCGTATTTCTTTTCTTTCCGTATTAATGGTTATTTTTTTGCTAGGAAAACATATAAGTTTACATGGAATAGTGTACTCTTCATATGAAGCACTGCACATAATCCGTGTTAATTAAAATTTAGTGCTACATACTTCTCATTTGATATCAATATCTATCGTGCCAACTTGCCCTCTTATGTGTGTCAACTTACCCCGCACATGGGGCAAGTTGGCACAAGTGAAATATTTTTTTCTAAAGGATGCTGTGCTTTTGTTTTGAAGGAAAATAAATATCTTATTACATGGCAAGTAAGAGGAATGTTCATATTTTTCAATGAAAGTAAAAGATTACCAAAATTGTTTGTTGTTTTTCTTTTATCAAGGAAAGTCGAAAAAGCGTGCCAACTAGCTCCGGTCTCCCCTACCAAACTTTTCCAGAAGGGAGATCACAGAGAGAATATTCAAGGTCATGTTATTGTATGATTTACTGATGATGAGTCTTTGAGCCACCAACTTTCTTCCCATCAGTCAGTAAGTGAATCAAATAAAACAATGAAAATAAAAATAAAAGCAACATTAAATAAACTACAATAAAGATTGCATCCTAAAGTCATAAGTTATTTTGATCTAAATCTGAAGGAGTTGCAACAGCTCACAAACTGGGATAGGTCATTGCATGGAAGGGAGGTTGAAAATGCCATGAAGATCTCAGAACTCCAACAACATTTCTTTGCCTAGCATGCATGATATATATATATATATATATATATATATATATATATATATATATATATATATATATATATATATATATATATATATATATATATATATATCATGCATGCTAGGCAAAGAAATGTTGTTGGAGTTCTGAGATCTTCATGGCATTTTCAACCTCCCTTCCATGCAATGACCTATCCCAGTTTGTGAGCTGTTGCAACTCCTTCAGATTTAGATCAAAATAACTTATGACTTTAGGATGCAATCTTTATTGTAGTTTATTTAATGTTGCTTTTATTTTTATTTTCATTGTTTTATTTGATTCACTTACTGACTGATGGGAAGAAAGTTGGTGGCTCAAAGACTCATCATCAGTAAATCATACAATAACATGACCTTGAATATTCTCTCTGTGATCTCCCTTCTGGAAAAGTTTGGTAGGGGAGACCGGGGCTAGTTGGCACGCTTTTTATACTTTCCTTGATAAAAGAAAAACAACAAACAATTTTGGTAATCTTTTACTTTCATTGAAAAATATGAACATTCCTCTTACTTGCCATGTAATAAGATATTTATTTTCCTTCAAAACAAAAGCACAGCATCCTTTAGAAAAAAATATTTCACGTGTGCCAACTTGCCCCATGTGCGGGGTAAGTTGACACACATTAGAGGGTAAGTTGGCACAATAGATATTGATATCAAATGAGAAGTATGTAGCACTAAATTTTAACACGGATTATGTGCAGTCCTTCATATGAAGAGTACACTATTCCATATAAACTTATATGTTTTCCTAGCAAAAAAAGTAACCATTAATACGAAAAGAAAAAAATACGATAACTTTCAAAACATCTAAATGAAAATAATTGCACTTCGAGGTCATAATTGCAGAAAATACTTAATACTAGAGGTGAATTTAATCTAAATCATCATCTGAGTCACAGTTAAGGCATGTTTAAAATAAATCCCTGTCAGTATAATGCCATTTTCTTTACAAAAATCAAGGCCCTGTATGGACAGATGCGAGCCATGATTGTCTAGTAACAAAAGAATTGGTTTTTCTTTAGAGCATTTAGTGTGTTTGACAAAATGCTCTAAATATTCCAGAAAAGGTGACTCTTTCATCCATCCTGATGGGTTGGCAGATCCAGAACTACCAGGAGGAGCACATTTAAGGAAATGATCACGGAAATGCACTTTTGGGAAGATGAAAAAAGGTGGAACTACATTGCCAGTTGCTGAGACAGCAACAGCTATTGTTACAAGCCTTCCTCTTTCACCTGAGGTCATTTGGCACTGTCCCAATTTGCCCCATATTTATTGAGCCAACTTGCCCCAACCATACCATTTCCCATTCAGTATGATTTAAATACACTCAGTGAAACTTTCCATGGTCTGTTTGGGGTGTATATAATCCTTAAACCCTAAGTTAAGTTATGGGTGTATTAAATTTTATTCATGTACAACCAGGCGCATTTTAAAAGAAACAGACTAAGTGATCGATTATTTACAAAATGGCGTCAAAATAAAACTTTTCCTCGCTACAGGCAAATCGTGCGACCTCTCCCACTGGCTTCTTGTGGGTGAGTACGGAGGAGGGCTGTGAATATGTGGTATCAATATCAATGCTATCGAGCGGATAATAGTGGAGTTATTTCAAATGTGCCAACTTACCCCTGTTGCCAACTTGCCCCGGTCTCCCCTAATATCCTTGGTGGAGCACGTAGTACTTGAGTGAGAAGTATGAAAGAGACAGGATGGAGATGATGCAAGTGATTCTGACTGAGTTAAGGCATAGTAGTTGGGAAGAAAGAGTGGAGAAGACAGGAAGGGAATGGATGGTGTTGCTGCTGGGACTGTGTAGAGAGACGAATGAAAGGATGATTGAAGTTGTGAAGGAGTTTCTGGAGAAAATGTGGCGTGCCAGATGTAGAGAAAATGGGCTATTTATGAAGCTCAGCCACTAGATGGCTCTACAAGTTAAGCGATAACCGAGCCAAAAATGACTTCATCCTTACCGTTATTTACCTATGGTTATAAAAGCAGTTACGTGTCAAATTAACCTCATGCACGAGTTGGGTAATGAAAAAGCTTCGCAAGAAAAATATAGCATGAGAGAAAACATTTCTCTCCTTAATGTATTTTCCTGAGATGTGAAGCCAAAGTCGACAAACTGGCACTCTCTCATCTCACCTTTTTGGCGTTTATAAATATGCTAGATCAGCACTTCCAGGCCTCTCTAGATATTTTATTCACATTAGAGTATGGAAAATAAATATAGGTTTTAAGTGTCAACTTCTCTTTTGGCGGATATTTAATGTTAATAATATTGAATAGTTCAACAGCGGATATCCGAGCTCAGAGACCGTCAGTCATCTGAGATCAGTTATGACTCATATTTGTCTTGATTTCATCCGAGGAGGACCTCATAACGGCGCTGTCTGCTGTCATTCCCACAGATCATGCTTTGGTATTCCCACTTCCACACACCCTGTGTGGTCCTGCGTTCCCAGAGCCCTCCCGCCCTCCAGCTTGAAACACGTCAGCTTGTAAACACACCTTGCTGCTGGTCTTGGATTAGGGACAGTCTCCTGAATCTTAAGTGGCAAAATTTGCCTCACTTTGATATTCGTCAAAATAGAGACTGATACACTCTAAACAAGTACTTTTCTAGCTGAAGAGTGCACACTGATTATGTTAAACGGATGAACAACACATGCATCCACGTCTCCTTCGGCCTTCCTCTCCCTCTTCTACCCTGCACTTGCCAACCGGGTGTTCCCCTTACAATCACTCCCTCTCTTCTGAAGAGGTGTCCTAGCCATTTCCATCAAGACAATCTAACATATTCATCTACCGGTTGCACACCCGTAATTTCTCTCACTCTATCATTTGAAACCCTATCCCACCACTTATCTCCTAAAATCCTTCACAAAGCCTTATTTTCGAAAACCACGAATTTCTTATCCGATGCTACTGTACTATACCACGATTCATGCCCATAAATCAAAATAGTTCTAACCATAGTTTTATAATTTTTTATTTTAGTGTGTACTGAAAAGTTATTATTATTCCACACAGTTTTTAACATGCCCATCGCTTGATTCGCCTTCCTTAACCTTTCCTCAAACCCCACTTTTAACGATCCATCCATAGACAAAAGCGTACCAAGATATTTAAACTTCTCTACTTGTTTCACAACTCTTCCCCCAATCACGCAAGCTCATGGGTTAGTAATATTCATATTAATCATTTCCGTTTTTGTACAATTAATAATCAAGCCAACTTTTCCCCCCTCTCTCACTATACAATCTAAGACCCTTTGCATCTCATCTGTTCCTTCTCTAATAAGCACAATATCATCTGCATAATCCAAATCTGCTAATTTACGTCCATCTCCCACACAATTCCAGCATTAGTTTCCTCTGCAACCCTCCTCATCACATAAGCAATAACAAGGACAAACAACAAAGGGGAAAGAATCCCTCCCTGAATCACACCCGACTTAACTTCAAAAGCCTCACTCAAGGACCCATCACTCATAACCTTACAAAACGTACCCTCATGCAAATCTGTAACCAACTTCACCAACCACTCTGGAACACCATAATACCTCAACACTTTCCCCATCGCCTCTCTAGAAACACTGTCAAAAGCCTTCTCAAAATCAACAAAACACAAGCTTAAACTAGCCTTCATTTAATTTGCCTGCTGCATCAAATGCCTAACAACAAAGATCTGATCATTACATCCCCGACCTTTTCTGAACCCGGCTTGCTCCTCCCTCAAAACACCATCTAACACCAGCTCAATCCTATTCAACAGAACTTTACAAAATATTTTCAAATCTATAGGAGACAAAGTAATACCCCTCCAATTCCCAAAATCACTTAAATCTCCTTTCTTTGGAATCTTGACAATCACACCATTTTTCCATTCCGACGGTATCATCCCACTTTTTAAAATTTTATTAAGTAACGTAACCAAAATTAGCGGCAACCTATCTTCATCCGCTTTAAACATCTCCGGAAAAACTCCATCTTCCCCGGGTGCCTTATTATTCTTCAACTGCCCTATTGCCTTCTCTACTTCTTCTAACGTAATCTCTCCTCCTCCTATATTCAAATCTCTCTCAGCTTCTGG
>CM035211.1:3212394-3230494 GCA_020233015.1 Callinectes sapidus | reverse complement strand
CAATTATTCTTCATTGTTTTAAACACTTTGGAGTGATTTAGAGGCGGAAATAAAATGTTGAGAGGCCGATGATGAAGTTTTTAATGTAACTTTGACACCTCCGAATAACACGGTTCCTCTCCACTCACTTTACGGAACTGACGACACAAAACATCATGGTATATGAACTATCTTTTGCCATTAATAACAACTTGATACAACCTCTAATAAAAAAAGTGCATTGGGCGTTGCAAGAAATTTAGCCCAAAAATGCCCCCTTATTTACCCCCCCAATACCGCCCACCACAGCCACCACCACCACACACACGCACGCAAATCACTCCAAACACGCCACAGTACTCATAAAAAGCCTTAAATGTGACTATTGATCCCAAATAAACAGTCCAGAAGCAAAGACAATATCCTGCTGGTGGGGGCACCCTGGTGGGGTACGGCCCCTCCCCTCCTCTCTCCCTCCCACCTTCATTACGCTTAAACTTGACCGCGAAAACTATGTCTGAGTGGCTCATATGAAAGATTAGTACTGTGGCAGCAGACTGTGGTAAGATGAGACTGTAATAATTGAGAGATGTTGCTTAAAAGGACCGATGAAGTGAGAATCCAAGGTGGCGCCGCGGGTGGGGGTGGTGACTCACCGGACGTAAACATTGGCACGGCGGCGGAGGAGGAGGAAAACCGGCTTGTCATTTCAATCAAGGCGTTTGGAAGGTGGAAATCGTCTAATAAAAAATAAAAAAACTAACAAAAAAAAAATAGAAAACGTACAACCTAACCTAACCAGTAATTATAACCTTATATATATATATATATATATATAGATATATATATATATATATATATATATATATATATATATATATATATATATAGAGAGAGAGAGAGAGAGAGAGAGAGAGAGAGAGAGAGAGAGAGAGAGACCTACCTATCCACCCGATTTCTTTTCTGGTAAACATGCTCACCCCTTCCCTACCCGTTCCCCGTACCAACCAACCTCCCAGCCACCACCCACCACAGCAACCACGTGACGTCAGAGGGTGTGCGCAGAACTCAAAGCGGCCAACCCTGTATTCTCTTAATCCTGTCGGAGCAAGGCAGATGGAATGTTGACGATTCAGCAAATAGTTTCTGCCGCCTGCCCGGCGAGAGGCAGTGAGGGGAGAGAGCAGAGAGAAGAGAGTTTGGGCCCAGTGAGGAGGACAGAGGGAAGAGCCGTGAGAGTGCTGCCTGGCTTCCCTGGTTCCTGGACAGATATATTCTGACTGCCATGTAATAGTGCCTGTGGCCTGTGGGTTGGCAGTGTGTGCCAGGACTGTGTGTGCCTATTTGATATTGTGGAAGCCTGCTGGGAGGCCGTGAAAGAGGTGTGAGGTGTGATGTGGCCCCAGCTGCCGCCTTGCGTGTGGTCTTGCGAGCGCGCCTTTGTCATTGTGTGAGGCATGTCACGGTCCCCCATGTAACCTGTAGTGCTTGCTGAGTAAACTAGCCAAAGTGAACTCTGTTTGCTTTGTTCCCCATTTTGAGCTGCTATAGGTACACTTCGCTACACTTGCCCATCCGAACCGTGTGGAAGTTACGCAACCCCCCTATGCAGTGTTGCCCTGCTTGTGCACCCGGGAGGCCTGTGTGAACCCTGTGGCCTGAGACATGCTGCTAAGGGCAGAGAGAGGGTGTGAAGAAAAGGGGGGTTAACGTAATGTAATAGTGCCTGTGGCCTGTGGGTTGGCAGTGTGTGCCAGGACTGTGTGTGCCTATTTGACATTGTGGAAGCCTGCTGGGAGGCCGTGAAAGAGGTGTGAGGTGTGATGTGGCCCGAGCTGCCGCCTTGCTGTGTCGTCTTGCTGAGTGCGCCTTTGTCATTGTGTGAGGCGACGGTCCCCCGTGTAACCTGTAGTAATATATATATATATATATTGTTATGCTGCCCCCCCCCCCGTCCACACACACCAACACACAGCTTCCAAGGCGACGACAGGTACACTCTTCTTACCAAGTACCAACAGCGTCACCCTCAGGACAGCATACAGGACGGGGTCGGCAGCATACACAGACAGGGACACTTCTCGGCGAAGATTCGTGGCTAGCAAGGGAAGCGAGGTACAGACCCACAGACCCCAGACTTACTTAGAGAGGCAGGAATACAGTTAAAGGCACGACACAACTTCCTTACTTTACTGGCACACAAGAGTTAATACAGGATGACACACAGTACTTATACCACATCACAAACAGGGCAGGATCGCGTCCTCAAGGGAGACAGGCAGGCGCTCTCATCCTCAGGGAGAGCGGGGCAGGAACACGTCCTCAGGGGAGAGCGGGGCAGGCGCTCTCATCCTCAGGAAGAGCGGGGCAGGAACACGTCCTCAGGGGAGAGCGGGAGAGCGGGGCAGGCGCTCTCATCCTCAGGGAGAGCGGGGCAGGCTTGCATCCTCTCACCTCACTGGGCCCCAACCTCTTCTCTCTTCTCTCCCCTCACTGGCACTCCTGTCGCCGCCCGCCGGACCCGGCGGGCCGAAACTATTTGCTGACAACAGCCCCCCTTTCCCTTGTGTTGCCCCTCTAGCCGCGTCCTAGTCGCGTCCCTTCTACTGGCCAATCAGGCACAAGATATCCACCTGGCCGCAAACTCCAGCCCTTACTACCATCTCTGCACCACTGTCATCATTGCCAATCTGGTAGCATTGCCAACGCTATCTTCACATTAGGCACCGCCGCAACACTACCCTCCCCCAACAAAATAGTCGACCCGACTATTCATGCTCGCTCCTCACCTGTAGTCCCTCCACCACAAGTCTTTTCCTCGATCTGAGGGGGGGCGAGACAAGTGGCTCACTCACGCTCGTCATCTGCTGTCCCCTCACGCTCGCTCTGCTATCCACCCATCGCAGCCTCGTCCTCCACCTCGCTGTCCGAGCCTCTCCACCTGCTGATGCTCCACGTCGCTGGCGTTTCTCCACCTCGCCGCTGCCACGCCGCCACAGCCTCAGGCGACGTCTGTGGTAGCTCCTCCCCAGGTGGTCGTCCAGTACCCTCAAGGAGGTAGTGGCGGTTACCTCGGGGCATACTAGGCCGTGCCCCGGCGACATCCACCGCCATCCCCTCCCAGGGAGCGCCAAACTGATACCACCTCAGCGCTGCTCTGGTACGTCGCTCAGATTCCTTCTTGGCGACGTAAACGTGGTACAGCTTGCACCACTCCACCTCATGCCTCATGCCAACCCAGCACAGGCGTCGGCACAGGCTACGCAGAGCCTTCCTGCGCCCCTGGTGCCCACCAGAGACGCCAGCATGCGCCTCCTCCAGCAACTCAACCTGCAGGGAGAAAGGGTTTACCAGCAGCCACGTCTGCTGTGTCACTGCATCCTCCACGCCCTTCTGCAACACGCCGTCTTGCACGTGCTGCGTCTTCTCCTGCTCCATCAAGTCTTCGATAGCAGGAATTTCCGGCAAGAATTCCTTCTTGCACGGCTGCTCCTCCCTGCACGACTTCTCGCCTTCCTCCGTCCACCCAAACCTCTGGTGGACATGCTGCCCGCCGCCCCGCTGTGTGCCATCCTCGCTCTGCCCGCTCTCCACGGGGCTCACCTTCCCCGTGCCGCCGTCCATCTCATCACCGCAGCTGGTCACCGCTGCATGGCCTCCACCGCCTTCCCCAGTGGCGTCTGCTGCCTCACGTTCCCTCACGACTCCGCAGTTCAGCTCCAGTCTCTCCTCGACATCCGAACTCGTCACGGGGCTCTCGACCTGTTTAACAGCATCCTCAAGGACCAGTGGTACGACTTCTCCACGTACCTTCCGCTGCATCCTTCCGAGGTCATCACACGCTGCATTCCCAAACAGGGAGTCCAGCCCCAACAGACAGGGTTTCTCCATGTCGGCAACAGAGACTCTCAGCTCACAGTGGCCTGTCACGCCACACAACTGCTGGTCTGACACAGGGGGTTGGGCTGCCACAACTTCGTCCTCCACTCTGCTCCGGACGACTTCAGTGCTTCCCTCACAACGTCGTCTCGCTGCCACCAGCTCCTCTCTCATCAGGTCCATTCTTACCACCACTGCTCCGATTTCCTGCTTGAATTCCTGTTTTATTTCCTGTCTTATTTCACTGAATCCCTGTTCCATTTTCTGTGCCATTTTGTCAAACAAGGCTTCCAGCCCTTCCAAGCGTGACTCACTGCCTTCCGGCTTCTCACTGCCTCTCGAGTCTGAGTCCGCCATGGTGCCTTGTACCGGCAATCTCGCTAGCCAAACTATCCCACTCCTGACACCACTTGTTATGCTGGCCCCCCCCGTCCACACACACCAACACACAGCTTCCAAGGCGACGACAGGTACACTCTTACCAACAGCGTCACCCTCAGGACAGCATACAGGACAGGGTCGGCAGCACACACACAGGGACACTTCTCGGCGAAGATTCGTGGCTAGCAAGGGAAGCGAGGTACAGACCCACAGACCCCAGACTTACTCAGAGAGGCAGGAATACAGTTAAAGGCACGACACAACTTCCTTACTTTACTGGCACACAAGAGTTAATACAGGATGGCACACAGTACTTATACCACAACACAAACAGGGCAGGATCGCGTCCTCAAGGGAGACAGGCAGGCGCTCTCATCCTCAGGGAGAGCGGGGCAGGCTCGCGTCCTCAGGGGAGAGCAGGGGAGAGCGGGGCAGGCGCTCTCATCCTCAGGGAGAGCGGGGCAGGCTGGCGTCCTCTCACCTCACTGGGCCCCAACCTCTTCTTCTCTCTTCTCTCCCCTCACTGGCACTCCTGTCGCCGACCCGGCGGGCTGAAACTATTTGCTGACAACAGCCCCCCTTTCCCTTGTGTCGCCCCTCTAGCCGCGTCCTAGTCGCGTCCCTTCTACTGGCCAATCAGGCACAAGATATCCACCTGGCCGCAAACTCCAGCCCTCACTACCACCTCTGCACCAATGTCATCATTGCCAATCTAATAGCATTGCCAACGCTATCTTCACACTAAGCGCCGCCGCAACAATATATATATATATATATATATATATATATATATATATATATATATATATATATATATATATATATATATATATATACAGTATATATATATTTAGTCACAAACCCCATGTATGGGAGGGCCGTGGCCGTGGGTATGTGTGTCTGTATGTGCGTGGCGGGCTTGAGTCTAGACAAAGAAGGGACGGGGAAGAAAGAGAGAAAGAATGGGACCTTGAGGAGTCAGCAGATAGTTGCTGGCCGGCCACAGGCAGGGGCAAGGATTCTCTCCTTGGGCAGGGGAATGAGCTGTGAGGAGAGAGGGAAGATCCGCCTGAGTACTGCCTCCCTTCCCCTCGTTTCTGGATAGATATATCCTCTGACTGCCATGTAATAGTGCCTGTGCATTGGCAGTGTGTGTGCCTAGTTGACATTGTAGAAGCCTATTGGAAGGCCGTGAAAGAGGTGTGAAGTGTGAGGTGGCCCGACCTGCTGCCTTGTTGAGTGTCGTCCTGCCGTACGCGCCTTTGTTCTTGTGTGAGGCATTATATATATATATATATATATATATATATATATATATATATATATATATATATATATATATATATATATATATATATATATATATATATCATGCATGCTAGGCAAAGAAATGTTGTTGGAGTTCTGAGATCTTCATGGCATTTTCAACCTCCCTTCCATGCAATGACCTATCCCAGTTTGTGAGCTGTTGCAACTCCTTCAGATTTAGATCAAAATAACTTATGACTTTAGGATGCAATCTTTATTGTAGTTTATTTAATGTTGCTTTTATTTTTATTTTCATTGTTTTATTTGATTCACTTACTGACTGATGGGAAGAAAGTTGGTGGCTCAAAGACTCATCATCAGTAAATCATACAATAACATGACCTTGAATATTCTCTCTGTGATCTCCCTTCTGGAAAAGTTTGGTAGGGGAGACCGGAGCTAGTTGGCACGCTTTTTCGACTTTCCTTGATAAAAGAAAAACAACAAACAATTTTGGTAATCTTTTACTTTCATTGAAAAATATGAACATTCCTCTTACTTGCCATGTAATAAGATATTTATTTTCCTTCAAAACAAAAGCACAGCATCCTTTAGAAAAAAATATTTCACTTGTGCCAACTTGCCCCATGTGCGGGGTAAGTTGACACACATAAGAGGGCAAGTTGGCACGATAGATATTGATATCAAATGAGAAGTATGTAGCACTAAATTTTAATTAACACGGATTATGTGCAGTGCTTCATATGAAGAGTACACTATTCCATGTAAACTTATATGTTTTCCTAGCAAAAAAATAACCATTAATACGGAAAGAAAAGAAATACGATAACTTTCAAAATATCTAAATGAAAATAATTGCACTTCGAGGTCATAATTGCAGAAAATACTTAATACTAGAGGTGAATTTAATCTAAATCATCATCTGAGTCACAGTTAAGGCATGTCTAAAATAAATCCCTGTCAGTATAATGCCATTTGCTTTACAAAAATCAAGGCCCTGTATGGACAGATGCGAGCCATGATTGTCAAGTAACAAAAGAACTGGTTTTTCTTTAGAGCATTTAGTGTGTTTGACAAAATGCTCTAAAAATTCCAGAAAATGTGATTCTTTCATCCATCCTGATGGGTTGGCAGATCCAGAACTACCAGGAGGAGCACATTTGAGGAAATGATCACGGAAATGCACTCTTGGGAAGATGAAAAAAAGGTGGAACTACATTGCCAGTTGCTGAGACAGCAACAGCTATTGTTACAAGCCTTCCTCTTTCACCTGAGGTCATTTGGCACTGTGCCAATTTGCCCCATATTTATTGAGCCAACTTGCCCCAACCATACCATTTCCCATTCAGTATGATTTAAAATACACTCAGTGAAACTTTCCATGGTCTGTTTGGGGTGTATATAATCCTTAAACCCTAAGGTAAGTTATGGGTGTATTAAATTTTATTCATGTACAACCAGGCGCATTTTAAAAGAAACAGACTAAGTGATCGATTATTTACCAAATGGCTCAAAATCAAACTTTTCCTCGCTACAGGCAAATCGTGCGACCTCTCTCACTGGCTTCTTGTGGGTGAGTACGGAGGAGGGATGTGAATAATAATATTCTACTATTATCCGCTAGATAGCGTTGATATTGATACCACATATTATGTGGTATCAATATCAACGCTATCTAGCGGATAATAGTAGAGTTATTTCAAATGTGCCAACTTACCCCTGTTGCCAACTTGCCCCGGTCTCCCCTACAAACAATTAGCAGTCCATAGGCACAGATGTGACCAGAATGTCTTGAGCAATCTGCAACAGCTCGATGTACTTAATTTCATCCTTGTTTATATAGGAGAAAGAAAGGTTTCAATCTTACTAGTAAAAATTTATCTTAGGTTGAAAGGTCTCAGTGTATCTCAGTTACCACTCCTAACGGAGATGTCAGTTTGGTTCACAGATAGATATATAATGTTCAAAGGCTTAATCTCGTTGTTGGAAGAAAATTAATGTGTGATTTGTAAAGATGAAAAAGAGGAATTACATAGTAGTAAAAATCTATTTGTTGTTAGTGCCACTGCAGACACAGCGCCAATTTTGTGCAATAATGTTATTCTTTAGTAGGTCTCACTCTACAGTTGTTATTGTGGCTTGGCTGATGACCTTTGGGCTCAGATAGGAGGAAAAGCAAGGTTGGTGTGACCAGTGTGATGAGTTGTAATGTGTCAGTGTTTTTAGCTAGGCCAAACCCATTTATCTTGCATGCAGTGGTGCAGTGATCGTCTAGTGATATAACTAGGATCATTAATCTCACCGGTGATTGATTTTATGCATCTTTATAAATAGAAGGATTGAATTCTGATTAGTGCAGTCTGACTATTTGTATTTTCAAATTATATTTTTCTTGGTGCCAAAATATAAACTTTTTTTTATGTGTTAAGGAATTTGTGTTTATTTAGTTGGAAAAGGCTTTTTTTTTTGTACTCAGAAGATGTAACATAATGTAGTGTGGCTGTGATTTCCTTCTCGACATTATGATGTGTTTGTAGTGCCGTTATTTTGAAAGAGACACACGTTTCGTCGGACGTCGCCTTGTAAATATTAGACTCGGTAATGGTATTATATGTATTGCTCATTAGTTTTAGTATATCTGAGTCTAAAAATTTAGCGCATTATAGTCTGGGTGCCTTTTTTCTTGTATTGATTTTTAAAATGAATTACATACATAGATATTGGACCACAAGGGTATCTCAGCCGTGGCTTCGCCCCCAATGCCAGGCCATCAATGTTTGCCTACACTCTACTTTTACACCAGTCTCTCAATTTCAGACGAAACTATTGTTCCCTGGTAGATTCGGTGTGTTTTGAATGAATCTGGCAGCTGTTTTCCTCGTAAATCATTATTTTTTTTATTTTTTCTGTGGGGGGGGGGGGGAACCCTGAGACTAACTATTTGCGACAAAAACAACAGGCAGATTAGTTCAAAACAGACCGAAATCTACCAGGGAGAGATAGTTTCGTCCTTGCCAATGAGAAACACAACAAACACCAATGACGATCGCCAACGGAGCAAGTTTCACCCTCGCCCTTACCCTCAAAATTACTAAAACGTTAAAATTCCATAATCTGCAAACTAAAGTAACTCAACATGCCATATAGCCATTAAAAATGAAGTAAACAATCTCACCTTTACGATGAAACTACTGTCTGGCCAGCAGTGCTCTAAGCTAAAACATTATGCTAACTAAACGTAATCTGGTGGGGGGTCAAATCTAGCCAGTAAAATTTTACTTTAACACCAGTCTCAAGTTGGCTTTTCATACCCTTCCCATCTGTTAGAGCTTTCTATACTGAGTAATTTGATCCCCATATGTAACTGGCTCAAATCAGTTATAATGGTGCCAGTGATCTTTGAAGATTTATTGACTTTGTGGGACGCGTGACTCGACTAGGCACCCGGCAACACCGCCCAGTGTTGTGTCTCTTGGGTAACTAAATGTGTGTGGCCAGCAGCGCTCTGAGCTAAAACATTATATATACAAACTAAACGTAACCTGGCGGGGGTCAAATCTACTATTTTCCCTGGTAGATTTTGGTGTGTTTTGAACGAATCTGCTATTTGTTTTTGGTGCAAATCATCAGTTTGGGCTTCACCAATGAGAGAGACAACAACAAACACCAATGACGCTCGCCAACGGAGCAAGTTTCAGCCTCGCCACAGCGCTTCAAAATGACGTAAATAACCTGATCTTCACGATGAAACTACCGTTTCTGGCCATCAGCGCTCTAATCTAAATCATTACATGAACTAAAATAACCAGGCGGGGGTCAAATCTACCCCTGGGGTGCTCTATGCACCCGCCTGTCCCGCAAATTTGGCAAATCTTCAAAAATCGCTAGCGCCATTATAATTCATTTGCGCCACTTACTTATGGGGGTCAAATTACTCAGTATGGAAATCTCTAACAGATGGAAAGGGTATGAAAAGCCAACTTGAGACTGGTGTTAAAGTAAAATAATACCATCTAGCCCTGGGGTGCTCTAACTAAACTTTACGGGCTCTAACTGAACCTTGTGGGCTCTAACTGAACTTTGCAGGCTCTAACTGAGCCCTGCTGGCTCTACATAGCCAAAAGTCATCTCTTTATTGAAAATCAGCGTGTAATGCATGATTCACCTCTCATGGGTAGACATCTCCTAAGACTTATCTGAATGTTTCAAATTGAGCTTCTATGTCCTCAAGAGGCTGTGATTGGCAGAATTAATTATGTATTTTTTATAAGCCACTGGACAAACCAAAGAACCAATCACCATGACTAATTCTGGCACCTGCCCAGATTATTGACACACGCACATATGAACAAATTCACGCTGACCAATGCTCAGTTACCCTTAGACAGTACCCATGGTGGTGTTACCGAGTGGCCAGTTGTCTCCCGCAAATCATGTAAATCCTAAAAAATTGCCAACACCATTATAAATTATTTGCGGGTGTTACATATGGGGTTCAAATTACTCAATATGGAAAGCCCTAACAGATGGGAAGGGTATGAAAGGCCAACTTGAGACTGGTGTAAAAGTAAAAAGATATCCACTCCCTTGTGTTTCCAGATCCAGTGAGTGAAACAAAGCCAGAATTAACCACAAAAATAGATACATACTCCATTGCCGTGTTGAATCAGGTGATGGTTTTATTCCCATCTAGACCACCCACAATGACTAGATGAAGACCATCCCCCCCTTTCCACCCTCCCACCCAGTATCAACTTGTCCATATTTTCCTCAATTTTAGGTGTTTCCTGGGCTTTTTTTGTTGTTTCCACATGAAATAATGTAAACATAAAAAAATACTGCTGCAACTAGTAGTGGTCAGGGTTTCCTAGTCCCTGATGAAGGTTTGCCTTGAATTTGACAACCTCTGGATATTTGTTTAATAGAAATTACTGTCTTTCACATGCTGATGTTAATCCCTTAGTCTATTCTCCAGCCAGGTGAAATATCTTTGCCTTATTCTTTTTAATTTTCTGTCATCACTCCTCATCCCTGTGCCATTATCTCCAGTAGATTGAGACGGGTTAAATATATACAAGAGGTCTTTCCTTTAAAACCGAATATGACCATTTGTCTCCTTTGTCTTTTCAGGAAATGCAAAATTCTGTTTTATTTTGATATCTGCGACCAGCTTAACCAAAACAAGTTTAATCTAAGCTAACCTAACCCTAAAACTAGTCTAACCTAACTTAAACATAATCTAATGCTATTTTTGGCATGATATGTTGATTTTCAGAATATCAATATGAGTCAGTAATAGGCAAGAGCAAGAAGAAAAAATCATAGATGTGAAGCAGAATGAGTATACTGACTCAACATGTAGCTGTGTCATGAGCTACTGGTGAAGATTAATAGTAAACATTAACCCTGGGTACACCAGCAGTGGTGTAGCTGATGTGGGGTGGAGGGAGTGGTTAGCCCTGAGCAGCACTTTTTTGGGGAAACACTTTGATCCAAAAGTTGTATAATTGATAATTGATGTTAATCATTTTCTCTCCATTTTCAGTTTTACATTGTTAGGCCTGTGTGTGCTATTGATAATTAGGCCTAGGCCCACATTCTAGATACACACAGGCTTAGATACATGTTGGCACCTCACAGTTCTTTTTTAATTGTTTATGCATGTCTCATAAGGAGATAATGACTACTAAATATTTACTTTTAAAGGATGTCATTCAATTTTCAATCAATGAATTACTGGTAATTTGGTATATATATATATATATATATATATATATATATATATATATATATATATATATATATATATATATATATTATGTAGTACACGTAAGTTGTATGTAGTATGGATGTATTAATTTATTTCAGGTAGTGAAGGTCACCATGGGAGCCTGGGGATCAGATTTTGCTGCCTTGGATTTCAACTTTGCTTCTGATGCTCCAGTGATGTGCCCTTTGTGTCCCAAGAGCTTCACAGTGACCCAGGACTGCAAGCTTCTTTTGCAGCACCTTCTAGAAGCTCACCACCTCATCATTGGGGAGGTGGAGCAGGTGGCTGATCTCAGACAGTAAGTCATGTTAGTTTCTTATTAAGTCAGTTGGATGATCTTGTTCTCTTATTTTATGAATATTACAGTTTTATCTATTTATGCTCAGTGTTTGAAATTTTGCTTAATTTTTAAACTATTTCATGTAAGGGAGAAAGACAAAGTATTTTCAATACAAACTGTACAAAGGCATTCTCCTCAACTATACTCTCAGTGAATAATACTTAAAATGGAGTTGGTAATGGAATCATTGTTGCTGCAGATACATCCTCTACTGGGGAAAGCTGCGTCACCTCAATTTGCAGGACTACTGTGTGGTATTCAACACATCCAGTGAACCTGGTGTTCCTGCTGCTGTTCCTTCTCCAGCCAATACTTATTACCTCCTCTGTGACAAGCTACCTGAGGACTTCAAGTTGAGGCATTCATTAATGCAAATGAAACTGGTAAAGGTGTCTGCTCTCTTGGAAAAGAACACTTGTATGACCTTCAGCTATTTGTGTCCGTATATTACATATGTGACATTAAAGTTTCATGCTTACTGTGGAAAGCTGGGAATAATTTAGTAGATGACAAATTTATTTCTTGTATCTCAATTCTGTGAATTGTTTTGAATCCTAGAATGTTTAAAAAAAAAAAAATTATGAGTTGCTTGTTGATTTAGTACGTTGTTGCAGAAACATGTGGTGGAACAAAAGGAGAGAGAACGTCAAGATATAAGCTTTTCACGTCAATGTATTTACTGCAGTGAGATAGTGACAGGAGGTGTAACCAACTGTTTCCAACACCTGACTCACCAGCACAGCTTTTCCCTGGGCAATCCTGACAACATAGTGTTTGGGGCTCAGCTCCTGGATATTCTTCATGACAAACTGAGAAAGTATGTCACAATCCATTTTGTCTTTTTTACAACAATGGTGTATACAAGCATCTGAATAAAGTTAATGTTAAAAAATATTCTGACTAAATATAGTCTAGATAAACTTTTGAGATGTTTATTTCTTGTTCAGACTAGAAAATATGTAACAAATTGTTATTGCTTTCATGTTTTTTTTTTTTTGTTTGTTTGTTTGTTCCAGCTTGCAGTGTTTATGTTGTGAGAAAATCTTTAAGACACACAAGATGCTGCGAGAACATATGAGGAAGCAGCAGCACCGTTGCCTCAACCCCAAAAACAAAGTTTATGACAAATTTTATCTCCGGAACTACTTGAGGGTATTATATAGTTTGTTTTCCTTGTTTCTGATTTCATTTTCTTTGAAGAAAAACTCTGCATTTGCACATGGAAATTGCATTTGTCCTTAGCATTATGTGTTTTGCTTCCAGAAGATTCACTACCTCAAGGGAATGTAATTGATTCAAAACACAAACTTCACTGTTTTTAACAATGTGTTATAATATAGCTGTGCTGTGAACTCCCATGTGAGCGACTCTGAAAGATTCTGGTATGTTGGATGTATAAATTTTATATCTGGCAAAATGTTTTCATTGAATATATTACACGACCAGTGTGGTTGGTAAGGATTAGTCCCATTCTCTTCTGGAAGCTTAAAA
Organism: Callinectes sapidus; assembly: GCA_020233015.1. Classification (NCBI taxonomy): domain Eukaryota; kingdom Metazoa; phylum Arthropoda; class Malacostraca; order Decapoda; family Portunidae; genus Callinectes; species Callinectes sapidus. Next base: position 3,217,385 of record CM035211.1, on the reverse strand, counting down.
GGTAAGATGTGAAGGAATCCCTGTGAGTGTATTTTGATTGTGAGTTGTGAGTGGCATCACAGGTGTGGATGAGACAGTTGTCTCTTGGTGTGAGATTGCCAGTTGCAGCTTTAGTCTAGTAAGTAAATGAGAACATCAGGTTTTTTTCTAATTATGTCCCAACAACCAATCGAAATTTATCGTGCAACCTAAGTTGGGTTGCACTCTAGTTTGAGAACTACTGACTTAGAAGACTTAAAGATACGGAATTTGCTATAAACTTCAGAATGGCTAGCTGCCATTTAGTGAAGTCCAACATGTTAGGAGTCTCAAAATTATAATGACATGAGCAAACTGCAAGAATTTAAAAGTCTTTGTTTCTCTAGCCAGGAATGCCTTGGGAGGAGACAAAACGGGATCTGGATGAAGAGAGTGACACAGAAAGTCTGAGTGAGGATGGTGGGCAGGCTGTGAAGTGTAAGGAGGAGCCAGCATGGACTGACTGGCTGGAAGTCAGTGTTCACCCCACCACTTGTCTTTTCTGTTCCTTCACCACTACAAAGGTTACTTTCTCACTTACTTGGATCATCATGAATGATGAATGGAAAAGAGAATGATAATACATCTACCTATCTATATGTACTAGTCTGGAATGGCAGAGGTGATTCCTATGCCTCATATTTTCTACTGTGTTCACAGGCATTGAAGTGCTGGGGAAGCCAACACAAGGAGGGCTTGTAACATTGCATTGATTCTCACACTGTGTCACAATGTAGAAGTGCTTCGTGACTGTTTCCCAATTGTGCCATGTAATTTTTATGAATAGGTATATACTACAGATGACTAAAGGTGATGTATCAACCTTGAAGAGATATTGCTACTCCACTAACGAATAAGTTTAAGAACTTTTGATCTATTATAACACTATTCAACACTATTTTAATCTATTACTTTCTTGGTCAGGTTCCTGCAGGTCTGTTCAGCCACATGCAGGTTCATCACAACTTTGACTTCCAGCAGATCACTCACAACTTCAACTTTTATCAGAAAGTAAAAGTTGTCAACTATATCCGATGTTGTGTAAGTATGACTGGGTGAATGAATGTGAATGTTTGGGACTTAAGGAAAAAAGGTAACCAGTTGTTTCCGTGCTCAAATTTGGAAATGAAAAGTTGAAGATGTGGAAGATCAAAGAAAAATAGTAACACGAAAGAGGGTAAAGAAGGCATAGACTCCCTGTGACATGGAGTCAAATACCTCAAAATAGAATAGATCTTGTTATCTTTTCCTCATAATGTTACTGATATCATAGAAGCAATGGTAATGTGAGTGTAGCTGCATTGTGTGTGCTACTAATATTCAAATTACAGTGTATATGTTGTCAGTTATGCAGTTACTGTCTTTGTCTCAGTCGTTAAACACTCATGAAGTAGATAATTTTGCCACACTGTGAGATGAAACGCTAAGTGTTTGTAAAGATGCGTAGTAGTGAAAAGAATGATCTTATAGGAAAGAATGCTATTTTGAGGGGAATTATAAGGTAAAGAAGTATGTGTTAAAGAGGAGGCCTTGAGCCAACAAGGAGGGAGTGTCTAGATTGGAAGAGGTGGAAGCACCTCTGGTGTAGCCTTATCTTTTGGGGACATGCACACAGAGAGTGAGGCATGAAGGAGTATAGGATATTTAATGTAAGATTAATACCATGAAACTTTCTTACCAGATGTTGGAGTTGCAGTGTTTGAAATGCCAGTGTGTGTTTGCCACCTATGAGGCCCTGCAGAAGCACATAATTGACTCTTCTCACTGCACACTTCCTAATCCACTTGTTTGGGACTTACCACGGTAAGTCTCTTGTTTAACTGTTACATAACATCTTGAAAATTCATCAAACAATCCCAAGCTAACCATTTTGGCATGCAAATTCACTCATCATATTATTTTCATGATGAATTGAACTATATTTTGATTTAACTATTTAATTCTTGATTTATATGTAGTTTTGCACATGAATCTTTAATGCTGTTTCCAACTTTAAGGTACCACATCCCAGTGTGTGACAATGATGGTCTGTTGCAACACCTGGAAGATGGTGAGATGGATGACCCACAAGGCTCTTCAACAAGTGTGGCTGACCAGGCAAGGTTATAGTGGTATGATGATATCTCTGCTCCTGAAAGCTTTTTTATTATTATTTTTTCATATTCCCCTGTGGTAGAATGAAAAGCTGGTTACAAGTTCTGTGGCCAGTTTGGAGAAATTTTCAGTACAAGTTAATTGATGTTTGTTTGACAGGTGGTGTACCCTGAAGACATACAGCCACCCAATGACTCCATCCTGTACAGTTCTTCTCTGCGAGAGGAGCTCACACAGACTGAGGACAAGGAAGTTGATCTGGTGGTGACATGTTTGTTCTGCTGTTATACAGTATCTGGGGAGCGTGCACATATGCTCGTGTATGCACACATGAGCATCTTACACTGCTTTGACTTCCCAGAGGTGGTGAGTGGCCTCTCCTACTACACACAGGTGAAGTTGATCAACTACATAAGGAGAAAGGTAAATGATATGAACTTTCATTAAAGTACTGGGATAAGATTCTCTTAGTAACTTACTATTATTTCTATTATTGTGTTCTTGTCATTGTTTTCAATGTTTGCTATTGTCTCTTTCTCTTCCATTTCTCCATGCAGACAGCTCAGAAAGAATGCCATGTGTGCAGTCAGGTGTTCCAGGAGCGAGGAGCCTTGGAGGAGCACCGGGTCCTGGCCAGCCACACATCCCTGCCTCCAAGTCACCTCTTCCAAGATCAGAGGTGAGACTTTTAGGCATGCACTTTCCATATATCATGCTTGCCAGTTCATTATAGAGATTCTGACATAAATGTTATTCAAATTTTCACTATTTTTGTTCTCTCTTTCTGTTCCATTAAGTCATGCAGTGTTGCATGTACTTGTTGGTTTGCAAAAATTCAAATGTTTATGAACGATTTTCAGTACAAGTTCTTCACAGAAATTACCTGAGCCATTAATTTCTGTTGTTGGTTAGCCCACTTTATTTCATCCATTTGTGTATGTTTATTTTATTCATGATAATTACTTGTTTACTTATTCATTATTTCATTTGTTGAATTATTGGTCAATTTTTATTTATTATTTATTTATTAAATTTTTCATTCTCTTGGATAGATCATAGAATAAGAGTGTAATGATATTTTGAGGATGCTAAGAATACTTTCCACACAAAATCATCAACGTGTACATGTGTTTACAAGTTGCCCTTGCCATATTCAGCTGGTTGAAGCCCATATTGGAAGGGGATGGCCTGCTGCAGAGACTGAGAGAGGCTGGGGACTCAGACGATGAGGATCCAAGTCTGCCAGACTCATCAAGGGAAGAGGCAAGTGTTGTTTTGTAGAGAACTAGAGAACAAACATTGTCCAACTTCTATTTACTAATGTGCTTTTTCATGCACGAGGGATCCGACTTCGTTTGTGCAACCGTGCATACATGATAGGTACTGTATACACATTTGTGTACAGTTCACAGACCTGAACATACAAATTCTTATGGATAAAACCATAACACTAGTTATGCTGGTTTGCAAGCAAGAGATGGGAAAAGGAAGGCTGAGAAATGTGATGGCATTGCACTGCCCCATCAAGCCAGATATGAAGCCAAAGATACACACTAACACAGTTTCAGATGCAATGGCACTACACCCACTGCCATTTCATGCCGGATGTGAGAACAAGGCACACACAAGTACACACAATTTTAGATGGGATAGTGATGGTAGTGACTGCCTCATCACATCAGATACAAATTATAACTTAAGTTTTAGATACAATGGTGCTGTACTACTGTATTACACTGGATTTAAGAACAAAATATGTGGATACTTGCATTTAAACAGATTTAAATGCAATGGTGCTGCACTGCCAATTCATGCCTGCATCATGCTGAATGGGACAGCAAAACAAACTCAAATAGGTATAGGTTGTGATGCTGAAATAAATCAATGTCTTCAGTTTTGATATCACAAGTTTCACGTGGTGTCTTGGAAAGCAAGCAAGCATGATACTCAGTAGTATACTATACTTACCATGTCAACACATGTGTTGTCACAAGACACGGAAATCCATAGTAATGGTATAAATTTCAGCAACAAATTAACCAAACGTTATCTCCCCACTCTGAAAATTCACATTTTGCAGGTCATGTTTGGGGAGGATGTGAACCTTCCACAATTGACCAGTCAGCTCCAGGCTATCACTCTGGAACTGCTCAAGAATGATGACTCCTGACACCCTTATATCTCATGCTGATGGTTACAGCCTTAAATGAAATAGATTTCTATATATACTGTAATCTTTTCATATCCCAATTGTGTTCTCTGAATGAATAGAATTATAGTAATGCTTATTTTTTTATTTATTTTTTATACAATCTGGGCTTTTTATGGGAATTTATGGGCTAAAGGAGACCACCTAATGGAGACCTATTTGAAAGCCCACCCACTTTGGAACTGCTACCCTGTGTGGACACCCTTCTCCACTCAGACTGTAGTCAGTATTCAAACCTGTGCGCTAGGGGATCCCAAGGCCCCCAGAGTGCAAGCGGTTCCACTGTACCATGGATTACAAAAAAGCTTAGGACGTATAAAATAAATAGTTTATTACATTTGTCTTACTGACATCACTTCTTGCATCTTGACCATGCATACTCAAAAAAGTGACTGTACAAATCTGCAGTAAGTAAACTTGTCTAACAAATATTTACAAGTCTCCACACTTCATCCTTGCTTGCCAGCTTCCTTCCAGGTGTTGATCTCTCCTTCAAACTGGATAGGTTCCACCAACACCTTGTTGGTGTAGGGCATTGGTCCAAGCACAGCCTTCACGTCATCATAGTTCAAGGTCTCTTTCTGCAGTAGTGCTTCTGCTAGCTATAAAGTGATAAATAAATCAATGAAGTGCATAACTGGCAAACAAAAAAATTTAACAATTTCATAAG